>CAUYLG010025991.1:0-25065 GCA_963573385.1 Cacajao melanocephalus | reverse complement strand
GTTCTCTGTATTTCCTGGACTTGAATATTGGCCTTGCTAAACTGGGGAAGTTCTCCTTTATAATATCCTGAAGAGTGTTTTCCAGCTTGGATTCATTCTCTCCATCACATTCAAGTACACCTACTGAATGTGGATTAGGTCTCTTCATATAATCTCATATTTCTTGGAAGCTTTATTCATTTCTTTTCACTCTTTTTTCTCTAATGTTGCCTCTTGTTTTATTTCATTGAGTTGATATTCAATCTCTGATATCCTTTCTTCTGCTTGGTCGATTTGGCTGTTGAATCTTTTGTATGCTTCACGAAGTTCTCATGCTGTGTTTTTCAGCTCCATTAATTCGTTTATATTCTTCTCTAAGCTGTTTATTTTCGTCAGCATTTCGTCAAACCTTTTTTCAAGGTTCTTAGTTTCTTTGCATTGGGTTAGAACATGTTCTTTTAGCTCAGAGAAGTTTGTTATTATCCACCTTCTGAAGCCTGTTTCTGCAATTCATCAGACTCATTCTCCATCCAGCTTTGTTCGTTTGCTGGTGATGAGTTGTGATCCCTTGAAGGAAGAGAGGCATTCTGATTTTGGGTGTTTTCATCCTTTTTGAGCTCGTTTCTTCCCATCTTTGTGGAATTTATCTACCTGTGGTCTTTGCAGTTGGTGACTTTCAGATGGAGTCTCTGAGTTGACATCGTTATTGTTGATGATGAAATTATTTCTATTTTGTAGTTTTCCTTCTAACAGTCAGGACCCTCTGGTTAGGACTGCTGGAGGTCCACTCCAGACTCTGCTTGCCTGAGGATCACCTGTGGTGGCTGCAGAACACTAAGGGTTGCTGCCAGTTTCTTCTGTTATCTTCATCCCAGAAGGAAACCCACCAGATGTCAGCCTGAGCTCTCCTTTATGAAGTGACTCTTTGGATATATGGGGGTCAGGGAGCTGCTTGAGGAGACAGTCTGTCCCTTATAGGAGCTCAAGTGCAGAGCTGTGAGCTCTGTTGTTCTGTTCAGAGCTGCTGGAAAGGTACATTTAAATCTGCTGCAACAAAATTCATAACCGCCTTTTTTCCTAGGTGCTGTCCTGGGAAGGTGGGGCTTTATTTATAAGTTCCTGAGATGCTGCTGCCTTTTTTCAGAGCTGCCCTGCCAGCAGGGAGGTAGCCTAGCAACAGTCTGCCAGCAGAATTGTTGCTGAGCTGCTCTGGACTCTGCCCAGCTGCTGTATGAACTTCCTTGTGGTTTTGTTTCTAGAGGTATAGTTAGAACTGCCTCTGTAATGGCAGACTGCCTCTGTAATGGCGGACTGCCTCAGTAATGGTGGACTGCCTCAGTAATGGCGGACTGCCTCTGCAGTGGCGGACTGCCTCAGTAATGGCAGACTGCCTCAGTAATGGCAGACTGCCTCAGTAGTGGTGGACTGCCTCAGTAATGGCAGACGTCCTTTCCCCAACAGAGCTGGACCATCCCGGGTCCAGCTGTGCTTACTGCGAACATCTCAATCCAGAGCATTTCAGATTGCTGGCCTTTGTGGGGGTGGGACCTGCAGAGCCAGCTCATCTGACTCCCTATTTCAGACCTCTTTTTTTCAGTTGAATTGGCAACTCTGTCTCCCAGGAGTTCCAGGTGCCAGTTGAAATGGCCACCTAGATTTCTGTGAGTTGTTTTGTGGAGACCCACTGTGCCAGCTGCAACAGCCTTGCTGGAAACTCGTGGCACTTTTCAGCCTGAGAATCTCCTGCTCTGTGGGCACTAATAACTTATTTGCAAATGTGGTGTTCATTCACCCTCTGCGTTGTTCTCGCTGGAAACTGTATTCCAGAGCTGTTCCTGTTTGGCCATCTTGGACCTGCAACCCCTTAAGTTGGCTTTTTAAAGATAAAATATCTAGATGATTTGGCAAGGCATGATATATCTGATGTCTCTGTTTTCTGGATCTGAATTGTCAAGTATGTTAACTGACATCAAAAGACACAGCATCAGACTTAATAGAACTACAGCTTGTAAAATTAAGGAAGATAATGTCAAGAATATTTAGGTATATCAAACAGAGTAGTCTTTCTAGGCAGAATAAGATCAATACATATTTAAAACAATACGAAGGAGTCTTTCTTTGGCTGTAATCCACAGGCTCATTCATCTGCTGTCAGCCAATTATTGAAAGGACCTTTCTTGGCTTTTCAATGCTTCTAGTCATTTCTTAGTGTTCTAAAAATTTTTTTTCTATATAGCCTGAGAAGAATGATAAAGTTATATTTGCATAGCTGCATCCTGTATTGTCAGAATGGAATACTTACAGATGTCTTTTTTTCCAATTAGAAATAAGTAATTTTCTAAATTATTTTAAAAATAAAAACTCTCCTTTAAAAAAAAATCAACTTCCAGATAGCCATGGTTTGAATTTAAATATGAAAATCTTTTTGCTTCAAAGTTTATTCTCCAAACATGCAAATTTTATAAACTGATTTCTGATACAAGTAGCTTCTGGAAATACTAGTTTTTATCTATCAACATAATTATTAATAATAACAAGTGTATGGGAGGCTGAGGTGGGTGGATCAAAAGGTCAGGAGTTCAAGATCAGCCTGACCAACAGGGTGAAACCTTGTCTCTACTAAAAATACAAAAAATTAGCTGGGCGTGGTGGTGGACGCCTGTAATCCCAGCTATTCAGGAAGCTGAGGCAGGAGAATCACTTGAACCTGGGAGCCGAGATCACACCACTGTACTCCAGTTTGGATAGCAATGTGAGACTTTGTCTCAAAAAAAATAAATAAAATAAAATAATGAGTGATCATTTTTCAAGGACACGTTAGAAATAAGGGAGGTGTTCTTATTTTTCTGTTGAGGGAACTTGGGCCCAGGGCAGACAAGAATAAGGGTCTGAACCTAAGTCTCTTACTTCAAAATTCATATACTTGCCCAAAAAAGTTTTGTTTTGAACAAAAATTTAAATGAGTGCTTGCATGTTATTTGAAATACTTTCATAGTTTGTTTATGAGGTTTCAGTCATTATAAGAAATAGTCTCCAAAAACATTGAACAGGAATATTTTTTCTGGCAGGATTATGGTTTAGTTTCACTATCTTTATCACCATCAAAGAATAAACATCAAAATCTTATGCATAAACAGTAGGGTAGATCTTGCCCTCTAGAAATTGTAGTAATATAAAAACAATATAATTCATACTGCTTTTAGTCTTTTTAAAATGAAAAACTTCATAGCTGCACTTACTATACACATATATGCATACATGTGTGATGTATGAATAGCATTAGAATGTTATCAGTTGGTATCCTTTGATTGCAAGAAATAGAAAACAACTGGGATTATCTTGGGTAAAAAAGAAAGTTAAAGGACATAAGGTGCCTCCCAGAGGTGAAAGAAAAGTTGAAGAATCCATCTCAAAAAGAATGAGAATCAGGGCAGCTTCAGGAAATGAGGGACACTGTCTTTGGGGGGCAACCTCTCCAATGAATCAACAATAATCACATACTTTTTTTCAGACATTTAGCTCACAATTAATATTCCAGAGAGAGAGAGAAACAGAGAGAGAGAGAGAGCATAATTCACTTCCTTTGGGGCACAGGTCAATTTGCTGACAAGGGAGTTTAAAGTACTTTAACTTCCTCCTTACAGATTATACACAATCAGGAATAAATAATTTCCTCAGGACAAAATAGGGATGTCTTACCCAAAGAAGGGTTAATGAGTACTGGGAGGCCAAAATAAATAAACAAAAATAAAAATCCCAATATAATAATTGTACCGTGTAATTTTCTTAGTATTTTTTAAATAAAGGGATCAAGATTTGCTCTTCTTAATACTAAATTTCTATTATAGTCACAGATCAGTTAATGATGGGGATACATTCTGAGAAATGTGTCATTAGGTGATTTCATAATTGTGCAAACATTATGGAGTGTATGTACACAAATCTAGATGGTATAGCCCACTTCACATGTAGGCTTCATGGTAAAGCTTATTGCTCCTAGGCTACCAACCAGTATAACTTGTTACTGTACTAAATACTGAAGGCAATTATAACACAATGGTTAAGTATTTGTGTATCTAAACATAGAAAAGGTACAGTAAAATACAGTATTATAACCTTATGGGTCTACCTATATTCAGTCCAACGTTGACTGAAAGGTCACATGAATGTATTTTGACAGTCATATTTTTTAATAAAAAATAAAAACAGTGACTTTTTAGATGTACTTAACATTTTCAATGCTACCAAAATAAGGACACGATAAATTCCTATAAGCATTTTGCATTTTCAGCATCTACAGATCTTAAATTTCAAAATGTAAGATTTTTATTTCCAAACTACATTTTTTTTTAATGTGGGAAAAACTCACGTAGTCATCTAGGAACTAATTTTATTTCTTTTTTTTCCTGTCCTTCTCCCCCCAGCCTCTCACATACCCAATTTGGCTGATTTTTTTCTTTTCATATATAACTTCTGAGAAAACGATAGTTTTTTGTGTTGCATGTTCTGTTTTTAGTGTCAGCATCTAAAGCTTCTTATTCAGATGCTCATCATTACCAACCTTTCTAGAAAATATTTTACTTTAAAAATAAAAATCATTTGACCTTAGTATATTCAACTTCACTTTTTAAAAGCTTTTTTTTTTTTTGTCAGCTCAAGGTTCTTTTCTTTTTAGCAACTCCTGTGAACTTTCTAACTCTGAAATCTATTCAGAAAAATGTATCTATTTTTACCATCTGTCTGTCTCACATTGTATTATTAGGAAAGAACTTTTCAGTACGAATTTCATGAGATGAAGCAGGTGACTAATTCCCATCACAGGATTGCAGGGTGACTTTCTTAACACTTATTCCCCTGATTTCTGAAGATTCCTCTGCTCTGTGATTTGTTGCTCTACCTCAAGTGCTATTTAGAAAAGGTTTAACACAAATACAGAGTTAATTTTTAAAATAGTGACTTTTTGGAGTGGGTGCTTCTTGGGTGCAGGTGATGGTCTGTTTCTTGATCTAGGTTCTGGCTACATGCCTGTGTTTTGTTTATTTTGTGAAAGTTCATTCAGCTGTATACTTATGATCTGTGCACTTTTTCTCTATTAAAATGTACTAGAAACATACTGCTTAAAGAGAAAAATCACTTTGTGTTTAATTTCCATTATATTCTGGCCCATTTTGTCACTGAGGTGTTCATTATTTTTTAATTGATCTATCAGAGCTCTTCCAGCAATTCAAGTCAAAATCCCTGGAGTCATCCTTGACTCCTCTCTTTTTCTTACACTTACCTTCAATCTGCAGGCAAATATTTTCAGCAGCACCTTTAATATAAATCCATAATCCTACCACTTCTCCCCACTTCACTGCTACCACCTAGCCAAGCCAATGTCATCTTTTGCATAGATTTTTGCAAGGCCAAGGAAATGGTCTCCCTTCTCCCATACTGCCCTTATCCCTCATTCAGTCTATAGAGCACGCAGCAGCTAGAGAGACTCTGTCCAACTGTAGGACAAATTATGATTCCTCTGCTCCCAACTCTCCAGAGGCTTCACATTTTACTCCAAATAAAAGCCAAAATCATTACTGTGACTCACAGGGTCCTGTACAATTGGTCCAGGTGACCTCCTCTGATATCTTGTACTTTCATTCACTCTGCCTCCCCAAGGTGGCCTCTTTGCTCCTCTTTCAACACAGTAGACAGCCTCTGTATCAAGTTATTTGCAATCACAATTCCCTATGTGTGGAAAGCTCTTCCTCAAGATAGGTCATTCACATGGCTTGCTCTTCTCACTTTAGGTCTCAATGCAAGTGTGACCTCACTGAGACCGTCTCTCACCACTGTAAGATTGCAACTGTTTCCTTCCAGGGTTCCCTATATCCTTTCCCTGCTATACTTTTAGACTTATGACCATATAATATGATACGATATATATATATATATATATATATTCCCTTATATATGGAAAAATATAAATATAGATATAGATACAGACAGCCCTCTATATCCATGGGTTTCAGGTCTGTGAATTCAGCTGACCCAGATTCAACCGCTGCAGACTCAGCCAACTGATGATTAAAAATATAAAGATAAAAATAAATAATAATTCAACAATAAAAATAATACAAATAGAATAATACAATATAATAATTTACATAGCATTTACACTGTATTAGGTATTGAAAGCAATCTAGAGATGATTTAAAGTATCTGTGAGGATGGGTGTAGGTTACATGCAAATACCACACCTTTTTACATAGGGGTTTGAGTATCTGCAGACTTTACTAACTGCAAGGGTCCTGGAACCAATCCCATTTTAGATACTGTGGGCTGACTGTATACATATGTACAGACACAGTCAATAATAGATTGTTTTATATATCTTTAGTAATCCTTTGCCAGCCATGAGAATTGCATTTCTGAAAAACAATATGATTATTAAAACCATGGTAAGCAATAACAAGGTCTCAGAAAAAGACGATACATTTTTTAAATAATCAAGATAACATTGCATATGTAGATTTAAAACATAGCAAATAGAAGTTATAAAAGATATCTGCTTCCAAACACCATAGATTAACCAACAATAAAATCCCACTCTTAGGCAGTCCTTCTAAATTTTCTCCAATTGTTCGAAAAATATTGCTGAGGCTTTCTGTTCCACTAAGGAGGTTCTCTCGTAAGTTTTCACTTCTGTAGACAACTGTACCTGTTTACATTTTTTGGTATTAGCTCTTATTGAAATACAAATTTTATGGGTTTACATATGAATTGTTTCTTGTTTCCCAATTATTGGTGGGAAATTAATGGTGCTTCAGGAAAATAATACAGTAGGTTGTGGCTATTTTTTGATAAAATAGAATAAAATAAAACTAAACACTAATTCACACTAATGTTATGAGTATGAATCCTGAATATCAAAGGTAAATATTATTTTATGAAATTTTTGTTTCAGTTGTGTGTGTGTGTGTGTATTGGGATCATGATATGCAATAAATTTCCTATTGAGGTTTAGCAGCTAAAAAAGTTTGACATACATTGTTCTAAGCACATTTGCTGCCTCAAGCCACCCAGAAACTTGCATATATTGTATCAGCATTTGCTTTAACCAATAAAATAGTCAAACATTTATTTGGAGATAAAAGGTAGGAAAATCCAACATATCTAAGAATCCAAACAATGCCAGTGTAAAGCATATTATTTACAGAAAACAAAGGTTTCGGTGGGATAATTAAAACCAAGAGATTGGCCAGTTACTCAAGTAATCATTGGCCAGAATGGTAATCACTGATTCAATTAGAACTTCCTTTTCTTGGATTGTCTTTCCTATGATAAATTGAACTATGTAGGGTCTTTTAAAATCCCAAGTACAAAATGAAACACTGTGTATATATTTGCTTCAATTTTCAGAGAGAACTACGTAACTCTATAGCATTCTGCATTCATTTCAGAACTCTAATCCAAATTCACATTCTCTTCCCTTTAGACTGCCATTAACATGAGCATGAGTGGTTCAGAAACAAAATATGTCTGATTAGGATTTGCTGATCCACTTACAAATGCCTCCTGTAGCTCTAACAAGTGATTGATTCCCTCACCCTGAATCCAATCACGTTCCAGCAATGTAGAAACATGATGAGATTATTTCATTTGAGGGAACATCCACCTGTTTCATTTTCTTTACTTTACCCCTACCAAATTATATATATAACAAAAAATTAACATTAACCTAGATCTATTTAGGATAAGCCACTGGAAATAGCTATTATTTGACCATTCTACAAAAACATGAATTTTATGAGGTTTAACAGAAAAGTTGGGTATATTCAGTTATGGTAGAAATCTATTAAAAATTATGTTCAGGAATTTGGAGATTGGAATGAGGACATTTGAGTTATCTAGAAAGCAGATAACTCCATGGGGATGTCTACGATTTCTATGATATTAGCACTTAATACACTTGCGTTATTATTCATCTCTTCAATACTACACTTATTGAGTACCTATAGGGTGCTCAAACACTTTCTTGGTGTTCAGGATAGAAAGATGAATAAGATGTAACTCATGACCTTAAGGAACCTGCAGTCCAATGGCCTATATTCCATTTGAATTTGAATGGAAGCATCAGCTTTAAAGTCTGTGCCACCGACTAATTATTATATTAAGAGATCTAGCTTCCTCTACTTTTATAATTAAATGTAATTTTTTGTTTTAAAAAGCAGTATTTGCTCATTACTAAAGAAATACTACAGAAGTGTCTAAGTTTGAAACTAAATTTTCTGTACTTGTGTCATCTATTGTTTACAATGATAAGATATTTCTGTGTGAACATATTCTAGACAGTCTGAAGAATCATTCATTAAGTGGCTATTTTGGAATAAGAATCTGGAATGTCTTGTCCTAAGAAAATACAAATAAGAAAGGACGTGAAGCCAATCAAGACCTGGTGCTGTCACAATATAAACATATATAATCAAGGAATGTCCAATGTTTTTGCTGGACAGACTTAAAAGAAAAGGAAGGTTTATTGAATAAACACAAAGAAGAACAATGAATTTTCAAGAAAAAAAAAACAAACAAGAAAACAGTTCAGAAGATTTCTAATAAAAGATAACTGAAGATTAACTAATGGTACACATAGCAGTCAGCCAAGGTTCAGAACTGACTCTTTCCATCCTAAAATCAAGGAGTAGAGAATGAAAAAACCCGAAGCCCCTCTGCAAAGCATTGCCATCTAGGTCAGACACCACCTAACTCTTCATGTACTCTGAGGCAAACAGGGCAGTGAGGGTCAGCAGTGGTGAGTTATCAAGAGAACATTTTAAAAAGTTTATTCCAGAGCATGTACTGTTCCCTTGACAGCAGCAGTAACTTACCTCTAGGGCTAAGGGGAAGGGAAATAACTGAAAGGGATGCAAAGGTGAGAAGTGAAACCATCTACAGTAGTGGTTTTCAAACTTTTGCTCATGACATATTTATGCTCTTAAAAATTACTGAGACCCCAGAGAGCTTGTTCAAATCCATCATAACTATTGATATTTACCAATAACGAAACCAAGAAAAAGTTTAAATATTACTTAACTTAAAATAACGAGAATATATCTAGGGCATGTTGCCATAAATGATATACTTTTATGAAAAATAACTGGTGACCTGTCTGCCTAGGTGTCTCATGCCCTGACATCTTGCAGTATATACCAAGAATGCAAGGGTCTGTTTGCTCTTGACCCAAGTTTTCTCATGGTAGCAAAGGCAGCAGGCAGCCTTGAGGAGAGAAGGCGGGGTCACCTTCCAGGACAAAGAGCAGGCTTGCTTACTGCCTGCTATAAGTAGCAGGTTCTTCAAACTCAGACTTCCTCTCCTATCATGCAACCCACTGTGCGTTTGCATCTAGCTAGGTCCATCTGTGCCTCCCCAGAGGAGCTGGTACTGACTGGGGGAAATAGGTGTAAACATACGGACCCACTAGCTACTGGTTTTGTGGTAACAGTTTTTCAACTCTGATACTGGAGTCTTACATCTTTTGTTAGCCTCCAGTAAACTGTGGTAAGTTAATTTGTTAACTTGCAAATAGTGTAAAACCTCATACTCTGTATAGCTCTTGAAAATAACTATATTTTCAACAACAGAATGATGTAATAAGAAAAGTAGCATTAATTTTTTTTTTTTGCAAATTTCTAATGTCTGGCTTAGTAGTAGAGAGCTGAGTTCTCATATCTGATTCAATTTCTTCTTACAATATGTTGTTTTGGTTGAAATATATGAGGATAATCTCGTCTCACACAAACATATAGTTGGAAAAGAAACAAACTTGTGAACCCACTAAAAAGATTTCAGGATCTGAGTGGTCCTTACACCGCACTTAGAGAATTGTTGATCTATAGCCACATAGTTTACTGTCTACATTTAGATGGTTTTGTTATCGGACAATCTGTATTAACATGACTTAACTATGCCACTAAATTCTTGCTCTGGAAGATGAAGTTGTAAATAATTTTAGCATTTGTTTTGTTACTGTTATTATTGCTTTTATTATTTATAATTTGTTACAAGAGTATTCTGGAAATCTGCTTATCCAAATATTCAGCTACTAAACTTGCCCCCGTCAGGGTAACAGATCATTCACTGGTCTCATCAAAGGCTGTTTATTCTTCAAGACCAACTTCAAAACCCTTGCTTTGCTGGGTCCACCAATCCTAAACTATTATTTCATAAACTTTGCTGCATCTCATTCAACACTCATACCATATTGAAAGACCCACCTTAAACTAGACTCTTCAACTCTAACCAATAGCTGTCTTTCACCTTCTCTTCCTAAGTCACTACTAGAGCACAGTCAATATTAGTGACATATCATAGTGCAATAAGAAATAAACTTGGTTTTCCTTTATAAATGGGTTAATCAGGTAGATGGTAATGGATAATCTGTTTTATATTTAGATCATTCTCTCTTCAAAAAATAGGTCTCTGTCTGGAAAAACTAAGGATCAAATGTGCTTAACATGATCTTTTCTGCACATGTTAGCAAGAAAAAGTCCTGGGACCTTTCATTAAAAGGAGAAATCTTGGTATTCAATCTATCATTAAATTTCATAAAATTAGGGTTGCCATAGTAAGCAAATATAAATACAGGTCAGTCAGTTAAATTTAAATTTCAAGGAAACAATAAATAATTTCAAATTATAATTGTGTCCCAAATATTCCAGGGTATCCTATGTCTTATTAAGCAACCGTACATAAAACCTGTGCTGCAGGACTTGTGGCTCCATGTTAACAACAAAGATTTTTCTATTTGCTTATTATTCTTAATCTGAAAGATGCCAATCACTTTACAAAACTGAATACAGTAGTTACTTTAGGTTCTTTAGTAGATAAATTATAGATGAAGTGTAAAAAAAGCAAAATTCCAAATAGATTTAAAAATTCTTACTCTATCAAAGAATTCTAAAACTTTGTTATTTTTAATTTCTTAGCACCAAATTGTAAGGCTTCAGCTATAACTGCAGGCTAAAAGCTATCTGTCACGGTAGAATGACAGCTGGAATCAAACTATATATAGAAAGAGACATGGAATTGCAGACACTACGCATAATATGTAAGAAGATAGCTGTGAGATTGGGGTGGAGATTTGGTGCCAAAGATGAGATTATTATAGTTATAATAACAAGAGTCAGAGGTTTTCGTGTCTTACAGGTCATGTATTGATGTGATATGAATCCTTAGTTTGGATTTCAGGACATAAATGTGTTATAACGAATGTTCAACACTATGCTAATATACAATATTCAATGAGATGACCTAATTTTCAAGGCAAGTGAAGAACAAGAACAATCTTCAAACTGCTCTGTGATAGTACTATAATTCTGTATAACATAATTTTTTGAGAACTGATCTTTCATGTAGTCTAGTGACAGAAAAAAACACAGTCACGTGTCATTTAAGGATGAGGATACATTCTGAGAAATGTGTGGTTAGGTGGTTTTGTTGTTGTATGACCATACTAGAGTATACTTACACAAACACAGATAGTATAGCCTACTACACATGTAGGCTGTGTGGTGTAGCCTGTTGCTTCTTGTGGCCTAGGAGGAACAGGCTATATCATACAGCCTACATGTGAAGACATATTACTGTACTAAATACTGTAAGCAGTTGTAACATGATGGTAAATACTTCTGTATTCAAAAATATTTAAACATAGAAAAGCAACAGTAAAAATATGGTATAAAAGATAAAAAATGGTATACTTGTACAGGGCACTTACTGAGAATGGACATTGCAGGACTGGAAGTTGCTCTTGGTGAGTCAGTGAGTGAGTGGTGAGTGAATGTGAAGGATTGGGATATTACCCTACACAAGTATAGACTTTATAAACACTGAACTCTTAGGCTACACCAAATTTATTTTTAAATTTTCTCTTTCTTCAATAATAGGTTAACTTTAACTTACTATAATTTTTCAATCTGAAAACTTAAAAATTTTTAACTTTCTGACTCTTTTGTAATAACACTTTGCTTAAAACACAAACACATTATACAGCTGTACAAAAATAATTTCTTTCTTACATCCTTTTTCCATAAATTTTTTTATTAAATATTTTACCTTTTAAAAGACTTTGTTAAAAACTAAGACACAAGCACACAAGTTAACCTAAGCTGAAGGATGTGCCTATGGGTGTCTTATAGTTAACTTAAAAAAAAAATAAGTAGAAGGAGTATATTCTAAAATAATGATAAAAAGTATAGTATAATAAATACATAAGCCAATAACATAGTTGTTTATTATCATTATCAAGCAATAGGTACTGTACTTAATTGTATGTGCAAGACCTTTATACAACTGGCAGTGCAGCAGGTTTGTTTACACCAGCCTCATCACAAACATGTGAGCAGTTTGTTGCACTATAACATCACTGCTACAATGTCACTAGGTGATAGGAATTTTTCAGCTCCATGACAATCTTTTGTATATTATGGTATATGTGGTCTATCATTGACTAAAACATCATTATACAGCATATGATCGTATACCAAACTGAAAAGCAGAAAGGCCTACCAGGATTTTAATGTCAGTTTTAAAATGAATTAGCTCTATAACCTTGAGCAGTTTGGTTCCTGTATTAGTTTGCTAGGGATGCCGTAAAAAGGTACTGCAGGCTGAGTGGCTTAACCAACAGATTTTTTTCTTACAGTTCTGGAGGCTAGAAGTCTGAAATGAGGGGGTTGGCTTCTTCTGGGGCTTATCTTTGGGCTTATAGATGGCTGTCTTTTTCATGTGTCTTCACATCATCTTTCCGCTATGTCTGTGTCCACATTTCCTCTTCTTATAAGGACATCAATCATAGGGGATGAGGGTTCACCCTGATGACTTCATTTTAATTTAATTACCCCTTTAAAGATCCTATCTCCAAATACAGTCACATTCTGAGGTACTGCAGGTTATGACTTCAACATATGCATTTTTTGGGGGGGGTGCACAATTCAGCCCATAAGAGTTCCCCTTTCTGAATCTTGGTTTCCTTTCTTGTAAAATAGTGATATTGGAATTGATTATTTCTAAAGTCTCTTCTCACTCAATGATTTGTATATAATAAATCACAGATTACCTGTTATACTTTATGGACTACAAATATAAAAGTAGCAGTATAAGACTCAAGAAAACTAATATTCATCAACAGAAATGTCTGAAATCATGATGCCATTATAATGTTAATGAAGACCACAGATGGTAAATGTTCATTTGAATTTCAAATAGTTGCAGCTTTTCAAATGTAGTGAACTGATTAAGCAAAATTTGCATAGTAGGAAAAGTGTACATAATTGTTTTTCACTTATTCCAATAGTACTCAGCAGGACACTGCAAATATCTATTGAAACGTCCACTGATTGACGCTAATAACAAAAGCCTCTTTTTTACTGAGGCTATGAAGAAGAAAATTAGGCAATTCTATAATACCATAGTCTATGGTTTGAGGATATAGGAAAAATTTGCGTATTTGTATCTCTTGTTATTTTATTTTTTTTTCTGTAATGATTTTAGAGCTAAGTGTATAGCAAGGTATATGCTTTCTCAAAGTTGAGCTTTCTTTATTAATGACCCAGAAGAGGAGAAATCTTTGTCTCCATAGTCACCTGGAGAAATTCAGGAAGATGGCCACCTATAACCACTCCATGGTAGATTCAGAGGCCTCCATAAACTCTTCAGTTGCATTTTGGTCAAAGCCTTCAACAAGAAGTGATCTAGGCTAGTGGATCATAAAACTGGCCAAATAGAATTATCTGAGGAATACATTAAAAATAAGATTATCCAGGCCTCATCAAAGCATATTGATTCGGTATGTCCAGGATAGAGTCCAACAGTCAAAATTTTTGACAAAAACATCACTCTATCTCCCTACCCCTACCACAGAGGATTTTGATGTAGCTGGCCCACCTGTGTTCGGCAATTGCTGATAGAATCCTGGTTCTTACTTAGCCATGAGAACTCGGGATCTACCTGCAAGAGCCCATCACTCCCTGGATCATTGGCATGGTTTAGTTTCAGTCTCTCTCACCAAAGATATTCTATATTCTACAAGGTTAAGAATGCTATATAAGAAGCCAGGAACATACTGTGAAGGGACAGAAAATATATTTTCTGCAAGAGCTACCTGCAAGAGCCCATCACTCCCTAGATCATTGGCATGGTTTAGTTTTAGTCTCTCTCACCAGAGATATTCTATATTCTACAAGGTTAAGAATGATGTATAAGAAGCCAGGAACATATTGTGAAGGGACAGAAAATATAAACTCTAATATATTCAGAAAATTTTATATTCTAAAGATCAAGGATTATAGTTTTCCAAAGAAGTGATCCAAACACTGTGCAAATTTAAAAAGAAGTAAAACAATTCTCTTACCTGGACTTTTCCTGGTGTGCACATTCTCCCAGTTTGTACCATGCATTTCTAAGAAAAATTATAGAAGATTTTGAAATTTAGTGAGAATACTGTCTATTTCAGCAATCCAGGTTATCTCTGCCTTTACTGATATTATTCTACAACATTGTAGAGATAGAAGTTAATTGTAGAAAACTAGGAGTAATGAGAATAATTTTTGTCCAAAGAAATGTAAATTGCATCCAGTAGAATATCACTGATTATTGCCCTATAGATGTTGATCAGTTTTGCAAGTTTTACAGCTGATATGGTTTGGTTGTTCCCCAATCAAATCGCATCTTGAATTGCAACTCCCACAATTCCCATTTGTTGTGGGAGGAAGCTGGTGGGAGGTAATTGAATCATGGGGATGGGTCTTTCCCATGATATTCTCATGATAGTGAATAAGTCTCATGAGATCTGATGAAGACAGGACTCTCCCTGAACAACCCTCTCTTTTCCTGCTGCCACCCACATAAGATGTAGCTTGCTGCTCCTGTCCTTCCACCATAATTGTGAGGCCTCCCCAGCCATATGGAACTGTAAGTCCATTAAGCCTCCTTCTTTTGTAAATTGCCCAGTCTCAGGTATGTCTTTATCACTGGCATGAAAACAGACTAATATAGTAAATTGGTACCAGGAGTGAGGTGCTGCTGAAAAGATACCTGAACATGTGGAAGGGACTTTGGAACTGGGTAACAGGCAGAGGTTGGAACTGTTTGGAGGGCTCAGAAGAAGACAGGAAAAATGGCATGGTTTGAAACTCCCTAGGGACTTTTTGAATGGCTTTGACCAAAATGCTGATAATGATATGGACAATGAAATTCAGGCTGAGGTGATCTTAGATTAAGATGAAGAACTTGTCAGGAACTGAAGCAAAGGTGACTCCTGTTATGTTTTAGCAAAGAGATTGGTGGCATTTTGCCCCTGCCCTAGAGATTTATGGAACTTTGAACTGAGACAGATCATTAAGGTAACTGGCTGAAGAAATGTCTAGACAGCAAAGCTTCAAGATGTCACTTAGGTGCTGTTAAAAGCATTCAGTTTTATAAGAAAAGCATAGCATAAAAGTATAGAAAAATTGCAGCCTAACAATGTGACAGAAAAGAAAATCTGAGGAGAAATTCATTCTCTGAGGAGAAATTCAAGCCAGCTGCAGAAATTTGCATAAGCAATGAGGATTAAAATGTTGATCCCCAAGATGATGGGGAAAATGTCTCCAGGGAGTGCCAGAGGTCTTCATGCCAGCCCCTCCCATCACAGGCCTGGAGGCGTAGGAGGAAAAAGTGGTTTTGTGAGCTGGTCCCAAGGTCCCTGTGCTGTGTGTAGCCTAGGGACTTGGTGTCTTGCATCCCAGCTGCTCTAGCAGTGGCTGAAAGGGGCCAACGTAAAGCTTGGGCCACGGCTTCACAACGTGCAAGCCCCAAGCCTTGGCAGCTTCCATGTGGTGTTGAGTCTGCAAGTGCACAGAAGTCAAGAACTGGGGTTTGGGAACCTCTACCTAGATTTCAGAGAATGTATGGAAACACCTGGATGCCCAGGCAGAAGTTTGTTGCAGGGGCAGGACCCTCAAGGAGAACCACTGCTAGGGCAGTGCAGAAGGGAAATGTGGGGTGGGAGCCTCCAAACAATGTTCCCACTGGGGCACTGCCTAGTGGACCTATGAGAAGAGGGTCCTTGTCCTCCACACCCAGAATGGTAGATCCACTGACAGCTTGCACTGTGCACTGGGAAAAGCTGAAGACACTCAAAGCCAGCTCAAGGAGGTAGCCAAGAGGGAGGCTGGACCATGCAAAGCCACAGGAGTGGAACTACCCATGACCATGGGAACCTATCACTTGCAACAGTGTGACTTGGATGTGAGACATGGAGTCAAAGGAGATAATTTTGGAGCTTTTTTTTTTTTTGAATATGTTATTTTACTTTAGGTTGTGGGGTACATGTGTAGGTCATGCAGGGTTGTTGCATAATGCATACATAACCAGGTGGTTTGCTGCCTCTATTCACCCTTCATCTGTATCTGGCATTTCTCCCCATGTTATCCCTCCCCACCCACTGCTGTTCCTCCTCCAGCACCCCCGCCAACTTCCCCCAGTGTGTGATGCTCCTTTCTCTGAGTCCACATGTTCTCATTGTTCAACACCTGCCTATGAGTGAGAACATGCGGTGTTTGGTTTTCTGTTCTTGTGTCAGTTTGTTAAGAATGATGGTTTCAAGATTCATCCAAGTCCCTATAAAGGACACCAACTCATCGTTTTTTATGGCTGCATAGTATTCCATGGTGTGTATGCGCCACATTTTCTTTGTCCAGTCTATCACTGATGGGCATTTGGGTTGGTTCCAGGTATTTACTATTGCACACAGGGCTGCAATGAACATAGGTGTGCATGTGTCTTTATAGTAGAATGATTTATAGTTCTTTGGGTATATACCCAGTAATGGGATTACTGGGTCAAACGGAATTTCTATTTCTAGATCCTTGAGAAATTGCCACACTGTGTTCCATAATGGTTGAACTAATTTATACTCCCACCAACTGTATAAGAGTGTTCCTATTTCTCCACATCCTCTCCAACATCTGTTGTCCTCAGATTTTTTAATGATCACCATTCTAACTGGCGTGAGACGATACCTCAAAGTGGTTTTGATTTGCATTTCTCTAATGACCAGTGATGACGAGGATTTTTTCATGTGTGTATTGGCCTCATATGTCTTCTTTTGAGAAGTGTCTGTTCATATCCTTTGCCCACTTTTGAATCGGGTTTTTTTTTATTGTATATCTGTTTTAGTTCTTTCTAGATTCTGGATATTAGCCCTTTGTCAGATGGGTAGATTGCAAAAATTTTTTCCCATTCTGTTGGTTGTCAGTGCGCTCAAATGATGGCTTCTTTTGCTTTACAGAAGCTCTGAATTTTAATTAGATCCCATTTGTCTATCTTGGCTTTTGTTTCCATTGCTTTTGGTGTTTTAGTCATGAAGTCCTTGCCTATGCCTATGTCCTGGATGGTTTTGTTTTCCTTCTAGTGTTTTTATGGTGGTAGGTTTTATGTTTAAATCTTTAATCAATCTGGAGTTAATTTTAGTGTAAGGTGACAGGAAAGGGTCCAGTTTCTGCTTTCTGCACATTGCTAGCCAGTTTTCCCAACACCGTTTATTAAACATGGAGTCCTTTTCCCATTGCTTTTGTCAGGTTTGTCAAAGATCAGATGGTTGTAGATATGTGGTGTTGCTTTGGAGGCCTCTGTTCTGTTCCATTGGTCTATGTCTCTGTTTTGGTACCACTACCATGTTGTTTTGATTACTGTAGCCTCTTAGTATAGTTTGAAGTCCAGCAGTGTGATGCCTCTGGCTTTGTTCTTTTTGTTTAGGATTGTCTTTGCTATGCAGGCTCTCTTGTGGTTCCATATGAAGTTTAAGGCATTTTTTTTTTCCAGCTCTGTGAAGAAGGTCTTTGGTAGCTTGATGGGGATAGCATTGAATCTATAAATTACTTTGGGCAGTATGGCCATTTTCACAATATTGTTTCTTCCTAACCACGAGCATGGAATGTTTTTCCATTTGTTTGTGTCCTCTCTTATTTCCATGAGCAGTGGTTTGTAGCTGTCCTTGAAGAGGTCCTTTACATCCTTTGTTAGTTGTATTCCTAGGTATTTTATTATCTTTGTAGCAATTGTGAATGGGAGTTCGCTCTTAATTTGGCTCTCTTTAAGTCTGTTATTGGTGTATAAGAATGCTTGTGATTTCTGCACACTGATTTTGTATGCTAACACTTTGCTTAAGTTCCTTATCAGTTTGAGGAGATTTTGGGCTGAGATTATGGGGTCTTCTGAATACACAATCATGTCATCTGCAAATAGAGACAGTTTGACTTCCTCCTTTCCTAACTGAATACACTTTATTTCTTTTTCTTGTCTGATTGCTCTGGCTAGAATTTCCAATACTATATTGACTAGGAGTGGTGAGAGAGGGCATCCTTTCGAGTGCCTGATTTCAATGGGAATTCTTCCAGCTTTTTCCCATTCAGCATGATATTGGCTGTAGGTTTGTCATAAATAGCTTTTATTATTTTATGATATGTTCTTTCAATACCTAGTTTATTGAGAGTTTTTAGCATGAAGGGATGTTGAATTTTATCAAAGGCCTTCTCTGAATCTATTGAGATAATCATGTGGTTTTTATCTTTGGTTCTGTTTATGTGATGGATTATGTTTATGGACTTGTGTATGTTGAACCAGCCTTGCATCCCCAGGATGAAGCCTACTTGATAGTCATGAATAAGCTGTTTGATGTGCTCTTGCATTTGGTTTGCCAGTATTTTATTGAAGATTTTTGCTTCAATGTTCATCATGGATACTGGCCTGAAGTTTTCTTGTTTAGTTGAGCCTCTGCCAGGTTTTGGGAGATAGGGAGGATTCCCTCTTTTTGTATTGTTTGCTATAGTTTCAGAAGGAATGGAACCCACTCCTCTTTGTACTGGTAGAATTTGGCTGTGAACCCATCTGGACTGGAACTTTTTTTGGTTGGCAGGCTGTTGATTGCTGCCTCAACTTCAGCCCTTGTTATTGGTCTATTCAGGGTTTCAACTTCTTCCTGGTTTAGTCTTGGTAGAGTGCAAGTGTCCAGGAATTTACCCATTTCTTTCTGGTTAACTGGTTTGTGTGCATAGGGTTGCTTGTATTAATCTCGGATGGTAGTTTGTATTTTCTGTGGAATCAGTGGTGATATCCCCTTTATAATTTTTTAATGCATCTATTTGATTCTTCTCTCTTTTCTATTAGTCTGGCTAGTGGTCTGTTTATTTTGTTGATCTTTTCAAAAAACCAGATCCTGGATTTATTGATTTTTTGAAGGGTTTTTCATGTCTCCATCTCCTTCAGTTCAGCTCTGACCTTAGTTATTTCTTGTCTTCTGCTAGCTTTTGAGTTTTTTTGATCTTGCTCCTCTAGCTCTTTCCATTTTGATCATAGGGTGTCAATTTTAGATCTTTCCTTGTTTCTCATGTGTGCATTTATTGTTATAAATTTCCCTCTTGTCACTGCTTTAAAGGTGTCCCAGAGATTCTGGTAAGTTGTGTATTTGTTCTGATTGGTTTTTAAGAACATCTTTATTTCTGCCTTCATTTCATTGTTTATCCAGTGAAAACCCAGAAGCAACTTGTTCAGTTTCCAAGTAGTTGTGTGGATTTGTGTGAGTTTCTTAATCCTGAGTCCTAATTTGTGCTATGGTCTGACAGACTGTTCGTTATGATTTCTGCTCTTTTGCACTTGCTGAGGAGGGATCTGCTTCCAATTATGTGGTCAATTTTAGAGTAAGTGTGATGTGGTGCTGAAAAGAATGTATATTCTGTGGATTTGGGGTGGAGCATTCTGTATATGTTTATTAGGTCTGCTTGGTCCAGCTCTGCATTCAAGTCCTGGATATCCTTGCTAATTTTCTGTCTCATTGATCTAATATTAACAGTGGAGTGTTGAAGTCTCCCACTATTGTGTGGGAGTCTAAATCTCCTTTTAGGTCATTAAGAACTTGCTTTATGTACTTTATGGGTGCTCCTGCATTGGGTGCATATACTTTTAGGATAGTTAGCTCTTCTTGTTGGAGTAATCCTTTTACCATTATGTAATGCCCTTCTTTGTCCCTTTTGATCTTTGTTGGTTTGAAATCCGTTTTATCAGAGACTAGGATTGCAACCCCTGCTTTTTTTCTTTGTTCTCCATTTGCTTGGTAAATCTTCTTCCATCCCTTTATTTTGAGTCTATGCGTGTCTTTGCATATGAGATATGTTTCCTGAATACAGCACACTGATGACTTTTATTCAGTTTGCCAATCTGAGTCTTTTGATTGGGGTGTTTAGGCCATTTACATTAAATGTTAATATTGTTATGTGTGAATTTGATCCTGCATTTTGTTATTGGCTGGTTTCCTTGTCCATTAGTTGACTCATTTTCTTCATTGCATTTTTGGTCTTTGCCATTTGGTGTGTTTTTGCAGTGGCTGGTACTTGTTCCTTTCTGTGTTTAGTGTTTCTTTCAGGAGCTCTTGTAAGGCAGGTCTGGTGATGACAAAATCTCTCAGTAATTCCTTGTCAGTAAAGGATTTTATTTCTCCTTCACTTAAGAAGCTTAGTTTGGCTGGATATGAGATTCTGGGTTGAAAGTTCTTTTCTTTAAGGATGTCGAATATTGGCCCCCACTCTCTTCTGGTTTGCAGGGTTTCTGCTGAGAGATCTGCTTGTGAGTCTGACTGGCTTCCCTCTGTGGGTGAACTGGCCTTTCTCTCTGGTTGCCCTTAGTATTTTTTCCTTCATTTCAACCCTGGTGAATCTGACAATTATGTGCCTTGGGGTTGCTCTTCTTGAGGAATATCTTTCTGGAGTTCTCTGTATTTCTTGGATTTGAATGTTGGACTGCCTTGCTAGGCTGGGGAAGTTCTCCTGGATAATATCCTGGAGTGTGTTTTCCAGCTTGGATTCATTCTCTCCGTCACATTCAGGTACACCAATCAAGCGTAGATTAGTTCTTTTTACATAATTCCATATTTCTTGGAGGCTTTGTTCATTTCTTTTCACTCTTTTTTTTCTCTTGTCTTGCCTTCTCTTTTTATTTCATTGAGTTGATCTTCAATCTCTGATAGCCTTTCTTCTGCTTGATCAATTTGGCTATTACAACTTGTGTTTGCTTCATGTAGTTCTCGTGCTGTGTTTTTCAACTCCATCAAGTCATTTATGTTCTTCTCTAAGCTGGTTATTCTAGTTAGCATTTCGTCTAACCTTTTTTCAAGGTTTTTAGTTTCTTTGCATTGAGTTAGAACGTGTTCCCTCAGCTCAGAAAAGTTTGTTATTATCCACTTTCTGAAGCCTGTTTCTGTCAATTCGTCACCCTCTTTCTCGGTCATGTTGTGTTCCTGTGTTGATGAGGCGTCATGATCCCTTGAAGGAGAAGGGTCCTTGTTGGTTTCATCTTTTTGTGTGCTGTTTTTTTCCAATCTTGTTTGATTTATCTACTTCTGATCTCAGGGAGCTGCTTGATGAGGTCGCTTGTCTGCCTGCCGAGGTGCTACTTGGTTTCCAGGGACTCCTTCAGTTTGCTAGGTAAGCTTCCTGTGTCTTTTTTGTTTACACTGGGAGGTTACGCCTGCCTCTTCCGCTGACTTGGAGGCACTGCTGTGTGGTCAAGAACACTGCCCGTTGCTACATAGGCTTCCTGTGTTTTTTGTTAAAACATGAAGTCTAGTCTCGCCTCTTTAATGGTGGGGCTGCGTCTTTACTCCACAGGGCTGGATCATTCAGTGTTCAGCTCAGACTGAGGCACTGGCTGCATAACCCACTAGAGTTAGTGCTTCATCCCTCTGGGGTTTGTGGGGGAGGGTAGAGACCAGCCCAGCCACACTGTCTGTCTCCGCACTTTCAGCTCCCTCTCTCTCCAGTCATGAGGGAGAGGGCCACCCAGCTGCTCCATCTGTCTTCCCGCTTTCAGCTCCCTCTCTATCTGGGCAAGGGGAGGGGGCGATAGCTCGGTCTGCAGGCTCTCCCAGCTGGCTTATGGTCTGATGCATTTGCTTAGATCTGTGTGCCAATCTGGGACACTGTCCTAGGTTATTATTCAACTCTGAGCTTGTAATTCCTAGCACTTGACCGGCAAAGATCCCCTGTTCTGTGTATTGCTGAGGCTTTGGGGGAAGCACTGCATCTGGACTGGAGTGCCAGATGGGGAGCCTCTGACTTACCAGTCAGATGCACTTTCTGGGTGAAGCAACAAACCTCCCTTCCTCAGTCTGCCCTGCCTGGGCTTTGCTCACCATCTGACCAGACCCATTGAAATGCACCTGGTACCTCAGTTGGAGCTAGGAGATCTCTCGATTCCTGTGTGTCTCTCACTGGGTGTTGTGCACTGGAATTGTGTCTATTCAGCCATCTTGACTCCAACCCATTTTGGAGCTTTAAGTTTGACTGCCCTCCAGGATTTCAGACTTGCATTGGGCCTGTAGCCTCTTTGTTTAGGCCAACTTCTCCCATTTGCAATGCCTGTATCCCCGTTGTATCTAGGAAGTAACTAATTTGCTTTTGATATTACAGACTCTTATGCAGAAGTGACTTGCCTTGTCTCACGTAAGACTTTGGACTGCAGATTTTTGAGTTAATGCTAAAATGAGTTAAGACTTTGGGGTACTGTTGGGAAGGCATGATTGGTTTTGAAATATAAGGACATGAGATTTGGGAGGGGTCAGCAGCAGAATTATATGGTTTGGCTGTGCCCCCACCCAAATTTCATCTTGAATTATAACTTCCATAATTCCCATGTGTCATGAGAGGAACCCCATATGAGGTAATTGAATC
Organism: Cacajao melanocephalus; assembly: GCA_963573385.1. NCBI lineage: Eukaryota > Metazoa > Chordata > Mammalia > Primates > Pitheciidae > Cacajao > Cacajao melanocephalus. The sequence continues at coordinate 2,350 of CAUYLG010025991.1, read as the reverse complement.
ACAGGGTCAGGTCTTTCCTGTGTTATTTCTGTGATAGTGAATAAGTCTCATAAGATCTGATGGCTTTAAAAAAAAAGGAGTCTCCCTGAACATGCTCTCTTTTTGCCTGCTGCCATCCACATAAGATGTGACTTGCTCCTCCTGGCTTTCGCCATAATTGTGAGGCCTCCCCAGCCGAGTGAAACTGAAAGTCCATTAAACCATTTTTTTTTTTTTTTTTTTTTTTGGTAAACTGCCCAGTTTTGGGTATGTCTTTATCTCAGCATGAAAACAGATTAATACAATAGCCATTTATAAAAATCATTTCATCATTTCTGATCTGACAATAACTGTTTGGTACTTTGTTTTCACTTGAGCAGTTTATAAAATATTTTCTCATGAATTAATGAATTAAATGGAAAGCCTGATACATGTTCACTTGTATGATACATTTTAAAATTTATCATTTTACGTATTTATTAAACATTTATTGGCACCATGTTAGATACCCCCAGCATCCTAATATACTGATATTCATGCTTTTTTGTTATCCCATCTCCTTGAGTATGGGCTGGATTTATTTATGTGTATGCAAGATAGAGAATAGCATAGAAGTGAAGGAATGCCACTTCCAATATCCAATATTAGATTATATAAAATTATAAATTCTTTGTAGAACACTGTTTCTTGTTCACTTGCTAGCTTGCTTTGAAGGCACCCAGCTGCCATGTGAGCTACTCTGTAGAGACCCCCATGTGACAAGGAACTGATGTCTCCAACTAACAGCCACATGAACGAGTTTGGAAATGGATGCTCCTAGGTTAAGCCTTGAGATGACTACAGCTTCAGCTAATCCCTTAAAACTTGTAAGAGACCTGGAACCAAAGACACCTGGTTCCTCACCCATAGTAACTGTGAGGTAATATAGTTTCTTTAAGCCATTAAACTTTAAGGTTACTAGTTACAAAACAATTGATAACAACTATTACAGATTTTTTTCTTGGAAATTCATTAATATATTTTGTCACAGGTGTTTGTCCAGTAACCACTTAGAATCAGTGTGGAGATCCTGCACTGAATGTGGTTGACCTTCAGCCCAATTGTCCAGAAATTGGTTTTAGAGTATCCAGGCCCAGATGACCTGCACTGGAAAGTAAGCAAGTGAAATAGCACAAAAATTCAGAAAGAAAAAACATCCTTCCAGAGAGTCTTCAAAAGATCTAGTGTGACAATATAACTTTTACAAGTAGTACAGAAAATGACATCAGCAAAAGGAAAACATTAGTTTGTGATGTGATGTTATATATAGCTTTATAATGTAACCCAAGATTTGTTGCATATAACCCAGCTTCTGTTTGAATCCTGTGGTTTCTTCTTACATGTTATCCTAAACTAGTTCTGTTTTTTGTTTTTAATTTTTCTTTTCACTCAGCAATTACATACCCATTCTTTCTTAAGAGGTGGAATGGAAAAACTCCATGGCATTGGTCTGAGTAATGATTTTTTGGACATAAACCTAAAAGCCCAGGTGACAAAAGCAAAAATAGACAAGTGGATCACATCAAACAAAAAAGCTTCTGCATAGCCAAGGAAACAATCAACATAGTGAAGAAAAAAAACACAGAACGAGAGATAATATTTGCAAACCATACATCTGCTAAGGGGTGATTATCTAAAATATACAGAGAACTCAAACAATTCGATAGTAAGGAAACAACCCTATTTTTAAAAATAAGCAAAGGATCTGAATGAACATTTCTCAAAAGAAGTCATACAAATGGTCAACAGGTATATAAAATATGCTCAAAATCACTAATCATCAGAAAAGTGTAAATTAAGACACTTCACATCTATTAGGATGACTATTAACAAAATGCCAAAAAAGAAGTGTTGGAGAGGATGTAGAGAAAAGGGAAATGTTGCACGCCAAACACTGTTGGTAAGAATGTAAGTTAGGGAGAGGATCTAAGATGGCTCAATAGAAACAGCTCTGGACTGCAGTTCCAAGTGAGAACGGCACAGAGGGTGAGTGCTCACTGCATTTCCAAACAAGTTTTCACTCCCCACAGACCAGGAGATTCCCGGGACGAAAGCGCCACGAGTTTTCAGTGCAGTGGTTTCAGTCAGTGCTGGACTGGTGCACAGAAACTCACACAAGTCTGGGTGGCCATTTCAACTGGCACCTGGAACACTGGGGAGACAGAACCACCCATTCAACTGAAAGGGAAGGGGCTGAGACAGGGAGCCAGGCGATCTGGCTTGGTGGGTACCACCCCCACAAAACAAGCAATCTGAAATGCTCTGGATTGACAGTTTTGCAGCAAGCACAGCTGGACACAGGATAGTCCAGCTCAGTGGGGGTAAAGGCATA
>CAUYLG010025989.1:0-118840 GCA_963573385.1 Cacajao melanocephalus | reverse complement strand
AGTTTGATGTGTAGGGCAGTGATACCCAGCTCCTTGCACCTCTGGGCCACATCCTGGGCAGCCAACATAGCAGCATACGGCGAGGATTCATCTCGGTCTGCCTTTACCTTCATCCCACCAGTCACACGGCAGATGGTTTCTTTGCCGGAAAGATCAGTGACATGGACAAAAGTGTCACTGAAGGAAGCAAAGATATGGCAGACACCAAATACATTCTCTCCTTCAGCCACCTGAGGTCCAAGGCTGATGACCTGTTCTTCCTTCTTTTCCTTCCCCTTTCGAGGTGCCATTTCTGCACGTAGTCTCCGGACTCCACACCGGAAAGAGAGAGTGGGAAAGGGCGGAGCCAGCTATATGTCTTGATTTTTAAAGGTAGTTGCCTTAGTGTTTATAATATACTTCTTAAACTTCATGTATAACCTAGGACTCTTATTTCAGTACAGTTTTGTTCTTCCCAGCTGTGTCTAATTTTCCTCACAAAGGGATAATGCTAGACCTCCCTTATTGAGTTGTTATGAATATGAAATGAATTACTGCATGTGAAATACTTTGAGCATAGCTCATGTTTTTATTCATATCAGGAATAATAGAAGAAAACTTTATTAGAAGTTCTTCAGTTTGCAGATTGCAGGTTTCTTTTCCAACCTACCTTAGCCATCTACCTGCATGATCACACCCTAGACTAGTAGTTGTCAATTCTGGCTGTATGTTATAAATGGGCAGCTTAAAAAATATTGATAGTAGTGGGCCACCTTCAGAAATTCATATTTTATTGGTCTGATTTTTATTTTTTAAAGTGTTCCAGTTGGCTCCAGTGTATAGTCAGGATGGAGAAGCATTACCCTAGACTTTATCACCATGATCTGTAACTTAAAAAATTATAAGCATACAGCTCTGATCTCCACTTCCTCTTTTACTAACTCACATACTCTAATACCCTATTTTGACATTTCTTGGATTCCTGTTTTTTTTTTTATTTCTTATTTTTTTGAGACAGAGTCTTGTTCTGTCACCCAGGCTGGAGTGCAGTGGTGCAATCTGGGCTCACTGCAACTTCTGCCTCCCAGGTTGTAGTGATTCTCCTGCCTTAGCCTCCTGAGTAGCTGGGATTACAGGTGTGCACCACCATGACCAGCTAGCTAATTTTTGTATTTTTAGTAGAGACGGGGTTTCACCACGTTGGCCAGGCTGCTCTCAAGCACTCCTGACCTTGTGATCAGTTTACCTCGGCCTCCCAAAGTGCTGGGATTACAGGCGTAAGCCACTGTGCCTGACATTAAAAAAATTTTTTTTTCATTTTTCTCACTGTACATTTCTTGGATTGCATCAAGACCTCTAGGCCAGTAGCTACACTATTTTTTCACTGTACCTCATTCCCCTCATATGTTATCTTCTTAACTTATCCAATTATATTGATTCATTTAATAAAAATTTTAGTAACTATTAGTATTCTGTATGTACCATTCTGTGGTGTTACGTAATAAACTTTTGTTTTTCTCTTCCTTCATTGTAATCAAGGCAGAACTTCAACCCCAGTTACACTCAGTTCTTTGTCAACTCTGTAATTCCTTGAACCTGAGCAGCAGAGTGTGGCTGGAGAAAACAAATATGCTAGCTGATTTCTCTTTAAATTTATGGCCACACATATCCATTGTGCCTACAGCATTGCCGTGTCTGCCTATCCTGCTTTCTTTGCTAAGAAGACTGTATAATCTCCTTTTGACATGAGATTTGTTGGGGAAAAAAGAGGAAAAAAGAAAGAAAGAAAGAAGACTATCTAATCTCTTTTCCTTCTAGACTCTTAGCTAATTAAAAAAAAATTATTTTATTTTTATTTTAGAGATGGGGTCTTGCTATGTCAGGCAGTCTTCCCACCTTGGCTTCTCAAAGTGTTGGGATTGCAGGCGTCAGCCACTGTGCTAGGCATGTTTGTTTGTTTGTATATTGATTTAAGTACTGCACATAGTCCTTTTATTCTCTACAGCGAAAATGATTCCTACTTGCAGACCCACTTTTTTTTTTTAAGCTAGCTCTTTGATCAACGTTGTGGCTTCTTGTCTATTTAAGGATTTTCCTTCTGGGTTATCTTCTGTGGTATTGGTTTTCTTTGTTTGTTTTATTTTTATTTAATTTAGACCTGCACATCCCCTATATTAATCTATTTTTCCTGCTGAATCATTTTTCTAAGCATATGAACATGCTATAACTCTTAATTCTCTAACTTCAGTAGGGATGGCAAAAGGAAAAAACCAAAAACATCTCAATTCTCACACACATCTTTCCTTTTCATTTATAGCAAAATTTGTCAGAAAGAATTGCTCATATTCAGTATCTCTACCCTCTAAGATTCCATTTTTTCCCCCAACTCTTTTCCAGGTTGGCTCTTTTCCATTCCCACCAACTAAAATCACTCTTGTCAGTGTTCTCAATCCTTAAATTACTCCACCTCTCATCAGCATTTGACACAGGTGATTGATCAGTTCCTTTTTTTAGAAAATCTTTACTTGGTTTTTTGGATGCCATATCATCCCAGTTCTTTCCTGATTTATGGCAGCTCCTTCTCGATATTATTTTCTAGCTTCTCTTTCCTCACCTCTAAAGGTTGTTGTGTCCTACCTAGAGTTAGGCTTTGTGACTTTTCTTTATCAGTATTTGTCAGTTAGTATTTGACAATTCTTTGGGTATCTTATCTAATACTATGGCTGTAAGCATTATTAATTTGCTCTTGACTCCGGCCTTGACATCTTCATTGAACTCTACCCTATAATGGAGTTGTTTTTCTTTTTTTCGAGACAGGTTCTCATTCTGTCACCCAGGCTGGAATACAGTGATGCAATTATAGCTCAATGTAACCTTGAACTCCTGGTCTCAAGCAGTCCTCCTGCCTCAGCCTCCTGAGTAGCCAGGACTATAGGTGCATGCATACTACCATACCTGGCTAATTTTGTTGTTGTTGTTGAGACTGGGTCTTGCTGTGTTGTCCAGGTTGGTCTCTAACACCTGGCCTCAAGTATCCTCCCACCTTGGCCTCCCAAAGGGCTGGGTTTATAGATGTGAGCCACTGCGCTGGCCAGGACTGCCTTTTCTATGTCTCTTGAATATTTTAGTAGGCATGTCAGTTTTAACTTGTCTGAAACAGAATTTTTGGTTTATTTCCTCAAACCTACCCTTTTCTCAGACTTTACTCTCTCAGTAAATGGTACTATCATTTACCCACTTAAGACACAAACTGGAAATCATACTTGCTTTCTCTTTTTTCCTCTCATACTTCCAACCCACCAGCAGCAGCTTTACCTTCAAACTGTATCCCCAATATTATCATTTCTTGCTGCTCCCACACCTTTGCCCTAATATAATCCATTGTTACCATCTCTCTTCTGGGGTATTGTTAATTGCCTTCTATCTGCTCTTCCTGCTTCTGTTCTTTTCTCCTTCTAGTCAACTCAGCAGCTGAAATAAAAGATATAAATAGTAACATATCCTTCTCATTTAAAAGCCCCTTGTACTTTTTCATCATATTTAGAAAAATATCTAAAGATTTAATCTTAGCCTAAAAAGGCCTTATTTGATTTCTCCTTTACTGCCCTCATGTCCTACTACTCCTCTAAGCTCCAGAGCCGCTGGCCTTGCTTCTCCTCAAAGGCCAAGTTACTTACTGCTTTCAGGCTTTTATTCTTAATTTTCTTCCTGCCTGGAATGTTCTTCCTTTATTATCATATGATTTACTCTTTCATGCCACTTAGCCCCTGCTTAGATCTCACTTTTTCACTTCTTCATAAAAATAGGCTCCTCCACTTCTACTTTCTCTCTGTCTTTAGTTTTCTTCACAGTACCTTTGTTTTTGAAAATATAAGTTAATGTATTATTTTCCAGTCATAATCTAAGTTCTGTAAAGACAAGCATTTGGTATTTTCATTGTTTTAATTCCCAGCATTTAAAACGATGTTTGAGACCCTGTCATAAGTTATTAATATACCAGTAGTAATTTTTTAACAAACACAAGAATTCCTTTCCCTTTAGCCACAAAACTGTAAAATAGTTATGAATAATCCAAGCAAAAAAATATACAAGATGTGGGTGAAGAAAATCAACAAATTTCTCTTATTTATTTTTTTGAGATGGGGTCTTGCTGTTTCACAGGTTATACTGCAGTGGCTCTTATGGCTCAAACAGTCCTCTTGCCTCAGCCTCCTGTGTAGCTGGGATCACAGACGTGTGCCACCACACCCAGCTAATTTTAAATTTTTGTGTAGATGCTAGGTCTCACTTTGTTGCCCAGGCTGACCTCGAGCTCCTGGGGTCAAGTGATCCTCCTGCTTCAGCCTCCCAAAGTACTGCGATTACAGGCAGGAGCCACTGTACTTGGCCAGGTCAAGATTTTTTTTTTTTAGTTCTTTATGTCAAAGTACTGTGTTCAAAAGTTATATGTGGCTGGGCACTGTGGCTAATACCTATAACTCAGTGCTTTGGGATGTCAAGGTGGGATGATTGCATGAGGCCAGGAGTTTGAAATCCCTGGGAAATGTAGCAGGACCCCCATCTCTACTGTATTAGTCTGTTCTCACACTGCTGATGAAGACATACCCAAGCGGCTCATGCCTGTAATCCCAGCACTTTGGGAGGCTGAGGCAGGTGGATCACCTGAGGTCAGGAGTTTGAGACCAGCCTGACCAATATGGTGAAACCCCATCTCTACTAAAAATACAAAAATTAGCTGGGCACGGTGTCATGCACCTGTAATCCCAGCTACTCTGGAGGCTGAGGCAGGAGAATTACTTGAACCTGGGAGGTGGAGGTTGCAGTGAGTAATTTTTGTATTTTTAGTAGGTATGGGGTTTCTCCATGTTGGCCAGGCTGATCTCGAACTCCTGACTTCAAGTGATCCTCCCCCCTCAGCCTCCCAAAGTGCTGAGATTACAGTTGTGAGCCACCACGCCCGGCCCCAGAATCTTAACTAATTTTAGCATTGACTTAAAAGTCCACAGTCCAAAGTTTGATCTGAAACAAGGCAAGTTTATTCCGCCTATGAGCTTGTAAAGTCAAAAGCAAGTTAGTTGCTTTCTAGATACAATGAAGGGGGGAAGGTACAGGCGTTGGGTAAACACAGCCATTCCAAATGGGAGAAATTGACCAAAGCAAAGGGGCTACAGGCTCTATGCAAGTCTGAAATCCAGCGGGGCAGTCAAATCTTAAAGCTCCAGAGTGATCTCCTTTGATTCCATGTCCCACATCCAGGTCACGCTGATGCAAGAGGTAGGTTCCCATGGGTCTTGGGCAGCTCCTCCCCTGTGGCTTTGCAGGGTATAGCCTCCCTCTGGCTGCTTTCACGGGCTGGCAATGAGTGTCTGCAGCTTTTCTAGGAGCACAGTGCAAGCTGTGGAAGGATCCTCTATTCTGGGGTCTGGAGGACAGTGACGACCTTCTCACAGCTCCACTAGCCAGCACCCCAGTGGAGGGAGACTCTTCATTGGGGTTCCCACCCCACATTTCTCTTCCACATTGTCCTAGCAGATGTTCTCCATGGGAGCCCTGGCCCTGCAGCAAACTTCCTCCTGCCCATCCAGGCATTTCTGTACATCCTCTGAAATCTAGGCCGACGTTCCCAAACCCCAGTTCTTGACTTCTGTGTGCTTGCTGGCTCAGCATCACATGGAAGCTACCAAGGCTTGGGGCTTGCACTTTCTGAAGCCATGGCTTCAGCTGTAACTTGGCTTATTTTAATCACAGCTGAAGTGGCTGGGATGCAGTGCACCAAGTCGCTAGCCTGCACACAGCACTGGATCCTGGGCCCAGCCCAGGAAACCACTTTTTCTTTCTAGGCCTCTGGGCCTGTGATGGGACAGGCTACCGGGAAGAACCTCTGGCATACCCCGAAGACATTTTTTCCATTGTCTTGGGGATTAACATTCTGCTCCTCGATAGTTATGCAAATTTCTGTAGCTGGCTTGAATTTCTCCTCAGAAAATGGGATTTTCTTTTCTACTGCATTGTCAGGATGCAAATTTTCTGAACTTCTATGCTGTGCTTCCCTTATAAAAGTGAATGCTTTTAACAGCATCCAGGTCACCTCTTGAATGCTTTGCTGCTTAGAAGTTTCTTCCGCCAGATACCCTAAATCATCTCTCTCAAGTTCAAAGTTCCACAGATCTCTAGGGGAGGAGCAAAATGCCACCAGTCTCTTTGCTAAAACATAACAAGAATCACCTTTTCTCTAGTTTCCAACAAATTCCTCATCTCCGTCTGAGAGCACCTCAGCCTGGACTTCATATCGCTATCAGCATTTTGGTCAAAGCCATTCAGCAAGTGTCTAGGGAGTTCCAAACGTTCCCATATTTTCCTTTCTTCTTCTGAGCCCTCCAAACTGTTCTAGCCTTTGCCTGTTACCTAATTCCAAAGTTGCTTCCACATTTTTGGATATCTTTTTCAGCAGCACCCCACTCTACTGGTACCAATTTACTGTATTAGTCTATTCTCATGCTGCTAATAAAGACATAGCTGAGACTGGGCAATTTATAAAGGAAAGAGGTTTAATTGGACTTACAGTTCCATGTGACTGGGGAGGCCTCACAATCATGGCAGAAGGCAAGGAGGAGCAAGTCACATCTGACATGAATGGTAGCAGGCAAAGAGAGAGCTTGTGCAGGGAAACTCTTTTTTCTTTTAAAACCATCAGGTCTTGTGAGACTTATTCACTATCATGAGAACAGCATGGGAAAGACCTGCCCCTATGATTCAGTTACCTCTCACTGGGTTCCTCCCATGACATGTGGGAATTGTGGGAGTTAAAATTCAAGATAAGATTTGGGTAGGGACACAAGCAAACCATATCATGTACATTAAAAAAAAAATTAGCTGGGCCTGGTATTGCACATCTGTAGTCATAACTATTCATCAGGTGGCTGAAATGGGAGGATTGTTTGAGCCCAAGGAGTCCAGGGCTGTGGTGAGCTGTAATGGCACCACTGTATGGTTGCCTGAGTGACAGAGTGAGATCCTGTCTCTTAAGAGAAAACAGTTATTTGGATTTTTTTGTTTCCTTCAGTGTGGTTTATTATCAGTTTGATAGCTTCATTGGCTCACATGTCTTTACTGGTAAAGCTAGCCCTTTAACCTTTTAAGCAAATCTCTCTCTCTCTCTCTCTCTCTGTGTGTGTGTGTGTGTGTGTGTGTGTGTATTTATATATATAGATATATTTTAAGGTAGAGCCTCCCTCTGTCATGCAGGCTGGAGTGCATTCTCCCCTAGAACAGTAGATTCTCCCATAGCTTGCACCGTGCTCCTGGAAAAGCTGCAGACACTCATTGCCAGTGGCACTATCTCAGCTCACTGCAACCTCTGCCTCCAGGGTTCAAATAATTCTCATGCTCAGCCTGCTGAGTAGCTGGGACCACAGGCGTGCACCACCACACCTGGCTAATTTTATTTTTATTATTATTACTATTTTTTTTTTGTGGGCTTAGATAATTTTTTGTATTTTAAGTAGTGATGGGGTTTTGCTGTGTTAGCCAGGCTGGTCTCAAACTTCTGACCTTAAATTATCTGCTGCCCCACCCCCACCCACAACCTCCCAGAGTGTTGGGATTACAGACTTGAGCCGTCACAGCCAGCCAGTCAGTGTATTCTGTAATGGAAATTAAAAATGATTCTTCTCTAGACTTTTAACCTTTAGATGCATATGTAGTTTTGTTTGGACTTAAATGTTTAGGAATTTTTAATTAGTTGCCAATATTTCAAAACTTAGACATTTATATAAAAATCCTGATTTCTTTAAAAAGGTAAAAAGGAAGTTGTGATTTTTCCAAGTTAATTTGGCAACTATCGCATGGATCCTAGTAGTAGTGGCAGCCTGCATTCTCTCTAGTTTCCACGACTCTTCATATCATGCCCAGTGCCTTTTAGGCATTTGTGTTTGCATCTCTTCTTTATAACCCTCTTCTTTATAAAACTTTCAGTGGCAGGTCCAATGGTAGAGAATTAGACTGCTTTGTGTTCTGAAGCGGAACTGATTTTATCTGAAATGACTTCAATTTTGTAGTTCCGCAGACAGTCAACCTGACTATGATAATGCCTTTTTTTCGAGTCAGAGTTTCGCTCTTGTTGCCCAGGCTGGAGTGCAGTGGTGTGATCTTGGCTCACAGCAACCTCTGCCTCCTGGGTTCAAGCGATTGTCCTGCCTCAGCCTACCTAGTGGCTGGGATTGCAGGCATACACCACCGTGCCCGGCTAATTTTTGTTTTTATTTATTTTTTTGAGATGGGGTCTTGCTGTTTCACAGGTTATAGTGCAGTGGCACTTATGGCTCAAACAATCCTCTTGTCTCAGCCTCCTGTGTAGCTGGGATTACAGGCATGCGCCACTACACCTGGCTAATTTTGTATTTTTGGTAGAGACGGGGTTTCTCCATGTTGGTCAGGCTGGTCTCGAACTTCCGATCTCAGGTGATCCACCCGCCTTGGCCTCTCAAAATGCTGGGGTTACAGGCATGAGCCACCGAGTCCAGCCTGATAATGCTTTCTAATGGAAGTTACCAAACTCCTATTTTAAACTGTTTAAATGTAGCAAATAGCTTTGATAAAAATGTACTTTCTTTGTGGTTTAACAAAATTCATCATTCATTTCGCATGGAGTCCAATGGTGCAGTCTCGGCTCACTGCAACCTCCGCCTCTCAGGTTCAAGCAATTCTCCTGCCTCAGCCTCCTGAGTAGCAGGGACTACAGGTGCATGCCACCACACCTGGCTAATTTTTGTATTTTTAGTAGAGATGAAGTTTCACCATGTTGTGCAGGCTGGTCTCGTGATCTGCTTGCCTTGGCCTCCCAAAGTGCTGGGATTACAGGGATGAGCCACTGTGCCTGGCCTAGTTTTATTTATTTATTTATTTATTTTGAGACAGGGTGTCACTCTGAGCAACCTAACCTAGTGCATTTAGTCTTGTAATTGAAGTTAATAGTGTTATGTTGATATTAATGGTATTTATTCGAATGTGTGCTGTTCTAAACAGTAAGGTGGCCGAGCAAGGTGTCTCATGCCTGTAATCCCAGTGCTTAGGGAGGCTGAGGCAGGTGGATATTGCTTGAGCCCAGAAGTTTAGAACCAGCTTAGGCAACATAGTGAGATCCCGTCTCTACAAAAAATAGAAAAATTATAACTGGAAAATGATTGTTTTTTGTTTTTGAGACGGAGTCTTGCTCTGTCTCCCAGGCTGGAGTGCCATGGCGTGATTTCGCCTCACTGCAACCTCTGCCTCCTGGGTTCAAGTGATTCTCCTGCCTCAGCCTCTCGAGTGGCTGGGAATACAGGCACATGCCACCATGCCCGGCTAATTTTTGTATTTTTAGTAGAGATGGGGTGTCACCATGTTGGCCAGGATGGTCATGCCCCACAATGTCGGGCTAATTTTTTGTATTTTTAGTAGAGATGGGATTTCACCATGCCTAGCTAGGCTGGTCTCCAACTCCTGACCTCATGATCCACCTGCCTCAGCCTCCCAGACTGCTGGGTTTATAGGCCTGAGCCACCACACCCGGCTTTAGGAAATGAATTTTAATTTTTTTTTTTTTTCAGACTGAGTTTTGCTCTGTCGCCAGGCGCCAGGCTGGAGTGCAGTGGTGTAATCTCGGCTCACTGCAATCTCTGCCTCCTGGCTTCAAGCAATTCTCCTGCTTCAGCTTCCAGAATACTGGGACTACAGGTGCACGCCACCACGCCCAGCTAATTTTTTATATATTTTTTTTAGTATAGACAGGGTTTCACCATATTGGCCAAGATGGTCTCGATCTCTTGACCTCGTGATCCGCCCACCTCGGCCTTCCAAAGTGCTGGGATTACAGGCATCAGCCACCGCACCCGGCCAGTTGTTAAACTATATATCTAAATTGAATTTTACAAGTAGTTTCATTTCTTCAAAAGTTTTTGTTAATACTACGTATCAATGTGGGTGTGGTGAAAGAGAACTCTTGGACCCTATTGGTGTGAATGTAAATTGGAAAAACCACTGTGGAACACAATATGGAGGTTCTTCTCAAAATTAAAAATAGAACTGCTGTACAATTCAGCAATTCCACTTCTAGGTATATATCCAAAGGAAGTGAAATCAGTAGATTGAAGAAATATCTGTACCACCATGTTCATTGCAGCATGATTCACAGTAGCCAAGATACGGAAGTAGCCTTAGTGTCCATCGACAGATGAATGTATAAAGAAATTGGCTAGGCACAGTGGCTCACGCCTGTAATCCTATCACTTTAGGAGGCTGAGGTGGGCGGATCATGAGGTCAGGAGTTGGAGTCTAGCCTAGCTAGGCATGGTGAAACCACGTCTCTACTAAAAATACAAAAAATTAGTTGGGCCTGGTGGTGGGCACCTGTAGTCCCAGCTACTCAGGAGGCTGAGGCAGGAGAATCACCTGAACCTGGCAGGCGGAGGTTGCAGTGAGCTGAGATGAGTGCCACTGTGCTCCATCCTGGGCGACAGAGTGAGACTTTGTCTCAAAAATATTAAAAAGAAATTGTGGCATACACATACACAGCTGAAGACTATTCAGCCATGAAAATAAGGTGGTCCTGTTGTTTGTGACATATGGATGAACCTGGAAGATACTATGCTAAGTGAAATAAGCCAGATACGGAAAGATAAATATTGTATAATCTCATTTATATGTGGAATCTAAAAAGTTGAACTCATAAAAGCAGAGTATACAAGAGTGATTCCTAGGGCCTGGGGAGGAGGTAGGGGAAATGGGGAGGGGATGTAATGTACAGCATGGTTACCATAGTTAATAATACTGTATTGTTTACTTGGAATTAGATGAAGAGAGCAAATTTTAAGTGTCCTTATTCCCACTACCCGCCATGGTCAAGATGGGTGGTAGTGTTGGATGTGTTAATTTGACTGTGGTAATCAGTGCATAATGTATATATGTATATATATACATATATATATATGTACCAAATCATATTGTATACCTTAAATATGTTATATTTTTATTTTTCAATTACATGTTTTAAAATAAAAAAGCTAGTCAGGGCTGGGCACAGTGGCTCTCGCCTGTAATCCCTGCACTTTGGGAGGCTGAGGGGGTTGGATCACGTGAGGTCAGGAGTTCAGGACCAGCCTGGCTAACATTGTGAAACCCTGTCTCTATTAAAAATACAAAAATCAGCTGGGTGTGTTGGGGGTGGGGGCACCTGTAATCCCAGCTACTAGGGAGACTGAGGCAGGAGAATCGATTGGCCAGTGGGGAGGGGTGGGGGAGGTTGCAGTGAGCCGAGATCGTGCCATTGCACTCCAGCCTGGGCAACAAGAGCAAAACTCTGTCTCAATCTCAGTGACTCAGGAGGTGGAAGCTGGAGGGTCACTGAGGCCAGGAGTTCAAGACCAGCTTGGGTAGCATAGAGAGACACCAATCTCTACAATAAAGTTAGAAAAAATTAGCTGGATGTGGTGCTGCATGCCTGTAGTCTCATCTACTAAGAAGGCTGAGCTGGGAGGATCACTTGAGCCTGGGAGTTTGAGGCTGAAGCGATCTATGATTGTGCGACTGCATTCCAGCCTGGGCAACAGAGAAAGATCCTGCCTCTAAAAAAAAAAAAAAGAAAAAGAAAACTAAAATGTAAAAACCATCAAAATGCTATTATCTACACATCACTAATGTTTACAATTAACATGTTTATAAATTTAGGTAAATCTAAAGGCATCCTGTACATACATTTCATGTGAGAGGACAGTATTAATAAAATCTAAAATTGAAAAGTAGCTTTTGTTTCATACAGAGTAATTTTTATTAGGAATGAAGAAGGATAATTTTTAAATTTTTTTTTATAATGATAAATGGATTGGTTGATTGAAAGGATATAACAGTCCTTAATGTTTATGCCTTTAATAACAGTTTGAAAATATATGAAGCAAAAACTGATAGACTGAAAGGAGAAAAGGACAAATCCATAATTTTAGTCAGATATTTTAATGCCATTCTCTTACTAATTGACAGCACAAGTTGACAGAAAACCAGTAAGGATCTAGTAGTAGACTTGTTACACCATTTACTTGACTTGATTGACATTTATAAAGTGCTCTGCCCAACAATAGAAGAGACATTTGGCTAAAGTGCACATGGAATATGGAATATTTGTCAAGACAAACCACATTCAGGCTGAGCATGGTGTCTTATTCCTGTAATCCCAGCACTTTGGGATCCCAGGAGTTCAAGACCAGGCTGGGCAAGACCCTGTCTCTACAAAAAATAAATGGAAAAAAAAAAAGATCACATTCTTAGCCATAAAATAAGTCTTGATAACTGTAAAAGAATTCATGTTACACAAAGTGCATCATAAGGCAATTAAGTTAGAAATCAGTAACAGAAGGATTCTTGGAGATTTCCCAAGTACAAAATTTGGAAACTGAAAAACATACTTTATTTAAAAAAAAATTTTTACTTTTCTTTAAAAAAAATTTTTTTTTTTTTTTAAACGGAGTCTCACTGTAACCCAGGCTGGAGTACAGTGGTGTGATCTTGGCTCACTGCAACCTCTGCCACCTGTGTTCAAGCAATTCTCCTGCCTCAGCCACCGCCCAAGTAGCTGGGATTATAGGTGCCTGCCACTGCATCTGGACAGTTTTTGGAGTTTTAGTAGAGACGGGGTTTCACCATCTTGGCCAGGCTAGTCTTGAACTCCTGACTTTGTGATCCACCTGCCTTCACCTCCCAAAGTGCAGGGATTACAGGCATGGGCCACCTTGCCTGGCCTGTTTTCTTTAATTTTTTTTGCTTTTAAAAATTAAATTTGTCTCTCTTTTGGTTTATTTCATTTTTTAAATTTTAATTTGTAATTTTTTAGTAAGAAACCTCATTTGAAAAAACATACTTTAAAATTATCTATGGGGCCAAGAAAATATTTTTTAAAAAAGGAAGTTAAAAAACATTTTGATCCAGGTGAGGTTTTAGAAAACAGAGTGAAGATTAACAAAGGAAAGAAAAAGAATAAAGAATTAAAGTTAAGAAAAGAAAATAATTATTAAAAAAAATTTTTAAACAGAATAAAAAGAATGCCTGGTGCAGTGCTTTGTGCCTGTAATCCTAGCTACTCAGGAGGCTGAGGCATGAGGATCCCTTGAACCCAGGAGGCGGAGGTTGCAGTGATCCAAGATAACATCACTACACTCCAGCCTGGGTGACAGAGTGAGAGACTCTGTCTCCCCCCCGCCAAAAAAAAAAGAAAACACACAACATACCCAGATTTATGGGGTGCCACTGAAACATTACTTAAGAGGCAATTTGTAGCACTAAATATCTACATTAGAAGCCAGTGACTTTAGATTCCACCTTAAGAAACTTGAAAAAGAAGAGCAAATTAAACTCTGCATAACCAGAGAAAAGAAAATAATAAAGATCAAAGTAGAATTCAAAGAAATATGAAACAGAAAAGCAAGAGAAAAATCAATGAAACCAAAGGTGAGTTTTAAAATGGATAAACTTCTAACTGGGCTGATCAGACAAAAAAGAGAAGACACAAATTATTAATATCAGGAATTAGTTGATATCATTACATTTTCTAAATATATTAAAAAGATAGTGGAATATTATGAACAACTTTATGCCAATAAATTTTGACAACTTAGAATGACAAATTCCTTAAAAGACAAACTACAAAAGTTTATTGAAGAAGAAATAGGGGTTCGGCAAGGTGGCTCATGCCTGTAATCCCAGCACTTTGGGAGGGGGAGAATCACTTGAGCCCAGGAGTTTTAGACCAGCCTGGGAAACATGGTGAGACCTCATCTCTACAAAAATAAATTAACTGGGTATGGTGGTACATGTCCATGGGCCCAGCTACTTGAGAGGCTGAGGTGGGAGGATCACTTGAGCCTGAGAGGTTGAGGCTGCATTGAGCTGTCATTGTGCCACTGCACTCCAGCCTTTGCAACAGAGCAAGACCCTGTCGAGAGAGAGAGAGAGAGAGAGAAAGAGAGAGAGAGAGGGAGAGAGAAGAAATAGGTAAGTTACCTTGTCGAAAGAAGGAAAGAAAGAGAGAAAGCAAAGAAAGAAAGAAAAGAGAGAAAGAAGAAATAGGTAAGCTAAATAATCTTGTGTATGTTAAAGGAATTGAATTCTTAGTTTAAAAATCTATGCACAGAAAGATCCAGACTCACATAATTTCACAGGTAAATTCTATCAGACATTTAAGGAAGAAATAATACCATTTCTGTACAACCTCTTCCAGAAAATTGAAGAGGAGGAAATTTTTCCCAACTTGTTCTGTAACATTAGTATTATCTTGATACCAGAACCAAAGATATTACAAGAAAACTATAGGCCAGTATTCCTGGTTAACAGAAAATTTTACGCAAGATTGTAGCAAATAGAATTCAAGAACATATAAAAAGGATGACAGATCATGACCCAAGTGGGATTTATGTCAGGAATTCAGGACTGATCTGTAACTTGAAAATCAATGTAATTTACCATATTAACAAATAAAGAAAAACCATATGATCAGGAAAAGGGCAGAAAAAGTGATAAATTCTAATATCCATTTTTTTCTTTAAATTTTAAGTTTTTTATGGGTGCATAGTAGGTGTATATATTTATGGGATGCATGAGATATTTTGGTATAGGCGTACAGTGTGTGTTTACATCAGGGTAAGTGGACTGTGCATCACCTCACGTGTTTATCATTTCTTTGTTCAAATATTCCAATGATACTTTTAGTTATTTTTAAATATACAATAAATTATTGTCGACTGTAGTCATCCTGTTGTGCTATCAAACACTAGGTCTTATTCATTCTAACACTTTTTGTATGCTTTAACCATCCCCATTTTTCCTCCCACCTCCCAGCTGCCTTTTGCAGCCTCTGGTAGCTATCATTTTACTCTCTATTTCCATAAGTTCATTGTTTTAAATTGTATCTCTCACAAATGAGTAAGTGAAGTGAAAACATGTGAGGTTTGTGTTTCTGTGCCTGGCTTACTTAACTTAATGACCTCTAGTTCTATCCATGTTGTTGTAAATGACAGAATCTTGTTCTTTTTTATGGCTGAATAGTATTCCATTGCGGTATATATTCCACATTTTCTTTATCCATTTGTCTATTGATGGACATTGAGGTTGCTTCCAAATCTTGGCTGTTGTGAATAGTGCTGCAATAAACATGGAAGTGTCTGTATTTCTTTGATGTACTGATTTTCTTTCTTTTTGGTAAATATCTATCACAGTGGGATTGCTGGATCGTATGGTAGTTCTGTTTTTGATTTTTTGAGAAACCTCTATACTCTTCTCTATAGTGGCCATACTAGTTTATGTTCCCACCAACAGTGTATGAGGGTTTCCTTTTCTCCACACCCTTGCCAGCATTTGTTATTGTCTGTCTTTTGGACATAAGCCATTTTAACTTGCGTGAGATGATCTCTCATTGTAGTTTTGATTAGAGAAATTTTGATGTGTTTCTCTGATGATCAGTGATGTGGAGCACCTTTTCATATACCTGTTTGCCATTTTTATGTCTTCTTTTGAGAAAAACCTATTCAGATATTTTGCCTATTTTTAAAACTGGATTATTAGATTTTTTCCCTGTTTGAGGTCCTTATATGTTCTGGTTATTTATTTATTTTTTGAGATGGAGTCTTGCTCTGTCACCCAGGCTGGCGTGATCTCTATTCACTGTAACCTCCCCCTCCTGGGTTAAAGCAATTCTCCTGCCTCAGCTTCCCTAGTAGCTGGGACTACAGGTGTGTGCCACCATGCCCAGCTAATTTTTGTATTTTTAGTGGAGATGGGTTTTCACTATGTTGGCTAGGCTGGTCTCAAACTTCTGACCTCAGGTGATCCACCCACCTTGGCTTCACAAAGTGCTGTGATTACAGGTGTGAACCACTGTGCTTAGCCCATGTTCTGGTTATTAGTACCTTGTCAAATGGATAGTTTGCAAATATTTTCTTCCATCTGTAGGTTGTCTCTTTGTTGATTGTTTCCTTTGCTGTGCAGAAGATTTTTAACTTGATGTGATCCCATTTGCCTATTTTGCTTTAGTTACCTATGCTTTTGGGGTAGTAATCAAGAAATCTTGACTGGGCGTGGTGGCTCAATCCTGTAATCCCAGCACTTTGGGGTGGATCATTTGAGGTCAGGAGTTCGAGACCAGCCTGGCCAACATAGTGAAACCCTGTCTCTACTAAAAATACAAACATTAGCCAGGCTGTGGTGGCACGCACCTGTAATCCCACCTACTAAGCAGGCTGAGGGAGGAGAATCACTTGAGCCAGGGAGGCAGAGGCTGAAGTGAGCTGAGATCGCGCTACTGCACTCCAGTCTGGGCCGCAGAGTAATACCCTATCTTAAAAAGAAAAAAGAAAGAAATCTTTGCCCAGACTAGTGTCCTGGAGAGTATCCTCAATGTTTTCTTGTAGTAGTTTCATAGTTTGAGGTTTTAGACTTAAGTCTTTATCTTGATTTGAATTTGTATATGGTGAGAAATAGAGATATAGAGATTTCCTTCTTCTGCATATGGATATCTAGTTTTCCCAGCACTATTTGTTGAAGAGACTGCCCTTTTCTCATTGTATGTTTATACCACTTTTGTTGAAAATAAGTTCGTTGTAGATGTATGGATTTATTTCTGGACTCTCTATTGTGTTCTATTGGTGTTTGTATCTGTTTTAATGACACTAATGTGCTGTTTGGCTACTGTAGCTTTGAAGTCAGATAATGTGATTCTTCCAGTTTTGTTGTTTTTGCTCAGGATAGCTTTGGCTATTCTGGGTCTTTTGTGGCTCCATAGAAATTTTCGGATTTATTTTTCTATTTATTTGGAAAATGCCATTGGCATTTCGATAGGGATTGCATTAAATATAGTTTGCTTTGTGTAGTATGGACCTTTTTTTTTTTTTTTTTTTTTGACAATTTTGATTCTTTCAATCCATGGACATCGAATATCTTTTTCTTTTTTTTTTTTTTTTTTAGTAAAGACAAGCTCTTGTTTTCTTGCCCAGCCCAGTTCTGGACCCATTGGCAATCTTCCCACCTTGGCCTTCCAGTGTGCTGGGAATCACAGATGTGACCCACCACGCCTGGCCTCTTTCCATTTTTTGTGTGTGTTCTCTTTAAATTCTTGCATCAATGATTTATAGTTTTAGTTGTAGCGATTTTTCACTTCTTTGGTTAAGTTTATTAGGTTGACCTTCACTTGGGTTAAGTTATTAAGCACTTGGCTGGGCGTAGTGGCTCACGCCTGTAATCCAAGCACTTTGGAGGCCAAGGCGGGCGGATCACCTGAGGTCGGAAGTTCAAGACCAGCCTGACCAACATGGTGAAACCCCGTCTTTTAAAAAAAAAAAAGTTATTAAGCACTTTATTTTATTTGTAGTTATTGTAAATGAGAGTTTTTTAAAATTTCTTTTTCAGATAGGTCATTGTTGACATATGGAAATGCTACTGTTTTTTGTATATTGATTTTGTATCCTGAAACTTTAGTGAATTTATTAGTTCTTCTTTTTTTTTTTTTTTTTTTTTTTTTGATAAAAGTTTTTCTTTGTTTCCCAGGTTGGAGTGCAGTGGCGTGATCTCAGCTTACTGCAACCTCTACCTCCAGAGTTCAGGTGATTCTCCTACCTCAGCCTCCCAAGTAGCTGGCACCACAGGTGTGTGCCACCATGCCCAGCTAAGTTTTATATTTTTAGTAGGGATGGAATTTCATCATGTTGGCCAGGCTGGTCTTGAACTCCTGACCTCAGGTGATAGGCCCACCTCGGCCTCCCAGAGTGCTGGGATTATAGGCATGAGCCTCTGTTCCTGGCCGAATGTGTTAGTTTTAATAGTTTTTGGTGGAGTCTTTGCATTTTTCCAATATATCATTTCACTTTTTTTTTTTTCTTTTTTGAAACAGGGTCTCACTCTGTTGTCCAGGCTGAAGTGCAGTGATGTGATCTTGGGTCTCTGCAACCTCCCCCATCCGGGTTCATATGATTCTCATGCCTCAGCTTCCCAAGTAGCTGGACTACAGGCACACACTCCCACACACAGCTGATTTTTGTATTTTTAGTAGAGATGGGGTTTTGCCATATTGGCCAGACTGGTATCGAATTCTTGGCCTCAAGTGATCCTTCTGCTTCAGTCTCCCAGAGTCCTGAGATTACAGATGTGAACCACTACTCTCAGCTACATTTTTATATATATTTTTTTAATCTACTAAAAGATGGGGTTTCACCGTGTTGGCCAGGGTGGTCTCGAACTCCTGACCTTAAGTCATCCACCCTCCTCAACCTCCCAAAGTGCTGGGATTATAGGCGTGAGCCACCATGCCTGGCCTCATATCATTTGTAAATAAGAGTAATTTGACTAGTTCCTTTCTAATTTGAGTATCTTTATTTTTTCCTTATGTAATTGGTCTAGCTAGGACTTCCGGTGCTATGTTGAGTAACAGTGTTGAAAGTGGGCATCCTTGTTGTGTTTCATATCTTAGAGGTACGGCTTTTCATATAATGCTAAATGGGGAAATCAAACTCTGTTACGGGTCTGTTGTATATAGCTTTTATTGTGTTGAGGTATGTTCCTTCTATACCCAATTTTTTTGAGAGTTTCTATAGTGAAGGGATATTGAGTTTTATCAAATGCTTTTTCAGCATCAGTTGAAATGATCATATGGTTTTTGTCCTTTATTCTGTTGATAGGCTGTATCACATTGACTTATTTTTTTATTGGGAACTGCTCTTGTCTCCCTGGTATAAATCCCACTTGGTCAGGTTGAATAATCTTTTTAATGCATTGTTGAATTCGGTTTGCTTGTTATTTATTTATTTATTTATTATTATTTTTTGAGATGGAATTTCACTCTTGTTTTCCAGACTGGAGTGCAATGGCAGGATCTCGGCTCACGGCAACCTCTGCCTCCCATGTTCAAGCAATTCTCCTGCGTCAGTCTTCCAAGTAGCTGGGATTACAGGCACGCATCACCACACTTGGCTACTTTTTTTGTATTTTTATTAGAGACAAGGTTTCACCCTTTTGGCTAGGCTGGTCTTGAATTTGGTTTGCCAGTGTTTTGTTGAGGAGTTTTGCAGCAGTGTTCATCAGAGATAGTGGCCTGTAATTTTCTTCCCCTCCTTTTTTTTTTTGAGACGGAGTCTTGCTCTTTCACCCAGGCTGGAGTGCAATGGTGTGATCTTGGCTCACTGCAACCTCCACTTCCTAGGTTCAAGCGATTCTCCTGCCTCAGCCTCCTGAGTAGCTGGGATTACAGACACCTGCCACCACACCTGGCTAATTTGTTTTTGTAGATTTGGTAGAGACGGGGTTTCACCATGTTGGCCAGGCTTGTCTTGAACTCCTGACCTCAGGTGATCCGCCCCACTTGGCCTGCCAAAGTGCTGGGATTACAGGCGTGAGCCACTGTGTTCAGCCAGTTTCTTTCTTGGATGTGTCTTTGTCTGGTTTTGGTATCAGGTTCATACTGGCCTCATAGAATGAGTTTGGAAGTATTCTGTTCTTTTTCAGAATAATTTGAGTAGTAATGGTATTCTTTAAATCTTCAGTAAAATTCAGCAGTGAAGCCATTAGGTCCAGGGCTTTTCTTTGCTGGGAGACTTCCTACTACTTCTTCAATCTCGTTACTTGTTGGTCTATTCAGGTTTTGGATGTCTGCGTGGTTCAGTTTTGGTAGGTTGTATGTTTCTAGGAATTTAGCAGTTTCTTCTAGGTTTTTTAAATTTATTGGCATATAGTTGCTCATAGTCACAGTAGTTTCTTTCTTTCTTTTTTTTTTTTTTTTTCTTTGAGACAGAGTCTAACTCTGTCACCCAGGCTAGAGTACAGAGTGCAGGGGTGCAATTTCTGCTCACTGCAACCTCTTCCTCCCAGGTTCAGGCAATTCTCCTGCCTCAGCCTCTTGAATAGCTGGGATTACAGGGGTGCGCCACCATGCCCGGCTAATTTTTGTATTTTTAGTGGAGATGAGGTTTCACCATGTTGGCCAGGCTGGTCTCGAACTCCTGACCTCAAGTGATTTGCCTGCCTTGGCCTCTCAAAGTGCTGGGATTACAGGTGTGAGCCTCCAGGTCTGGCCAGTAGTTTCTAATGATCCTTTGAATTTCTGTGGAATGGCTTGTAATGTCTCCTTTTTCATCTCTGATTTTATTTGAGCCTTCTCTCTGTTTTTCTTAGTCTGGCTAAAGGTTTGTTCATTTTGTTTATCTTTGCAAAAAACCAAGTTTTCTTTTCCTTTCATCTTCTGTGTTTTTTGTTTCAGTTTCCTTTATTTCTGCTCTGATCTTTTTCTTCTACTAATTTTGGGTTTGGTTTGCTTTTGCTTTTCTAGCTCTTTAAGATGCATTGTTTGGGTGTTTATTTGAAGTTTTTCTACTTTTGTGATGTAGCCATTTATTGCTATAAACTTTCTTCATAGTACTGTTTTTGCTGCATGCCATAGGTTTTGTTTTTGTTTTCATTTGTTTCAAGAAATTTTAAATTTTTCTTTCTTTTTTTTGAGACAAGGTCTCACTCTGTCACCAGGCTGGAGTGTAGTGGCACAATTACAACTCACTGCCGCCTTGACCTCCTGGGTTCAGGAGATTGTTTCACCTCAGCCTCACAAGTAGCTGGAACTAAAGGTTTGTACCACCACACCTGGCTAATTTACCATATTTTTTTCTAGAGATAAGGTTTCACCATGTTGTCCAGTCTGGTCTAGCACTCCAGGGCTCAAGCAGTCTGTCCCCTTTGCCCTCCCTAAATGCTGGGATTACAGGTGTGAACCACCATGCATGGCCAAATTTTTAAATTTCCTCGTTGACCCACTAGTCATTTAGGAGCATATTGTTTAATTTCCATGATTTTGTGTAGTTTCCAAAGTTCCTCTTGTTATTGATTTCTTTTTTATTGGATTGTGATCAGAGAAGATATTTGACATAATTTCAATTTTTTTTGAAATTTTAAGACTTTTTTTTGTGATCTAACATATGCTCTGTTCTTGAGGATGTCATATGTGCTGAAGAGAAGAATGTGTAGATGAAATGTTCTCTGAGTATCTGTTTGGTCTATTTAGTCTATGGTGTGGATTAAGTCCAGTGTTTCTTAGTTTTCTTTCTGGAAGATCTGTCCATTGCTGAAAGTGGGATGTTGAAGTCTCTGCTAATTATTGTATGGGGAGTCTATCTCTCTTTAGCTCTAATAATGTTTACTTTATATATCTGGATACTCCATTGTTGAGTGCATGTATATTTATAATTGTTGTATCTTCTTGCTGAATTGACACCCTTATTATTATATAGTGACCTTCTTTGTCTCTTTTTATGGTTTTTATATTGAAATCTGTTTTGTCTAATATAAGTATAGCTACTCCTGCTCTTTTGGTTTCCATTTGCATGGAATATCTTTTTCTACCCCTTTATTTTTAGTCTGTGTGTGTCTTTATAGGTGAAGAGTGTTTCTTTTTTAAAAATTTTTATTTAAAGTTTTTTTTTTTTTGAGACTGAGTTTCGCTCTTGTTGCCCAGGCTGGAGTGCGATGGCGTGATCTCGGCTCACCGAAACCTTCACCTTCCAGGTTCAAGTGGTTCTCCTGCCTCAGCTTCCTGAGTAGCTGGGACTACAGGCATGTGCCACTGTGTCTGGCTAATTTTGTATTTTCAGTAGAGATGGGGTTTCTTCATGTTGGTCTGGCTGGTCTCAAACTCCTGACCTCAGGGGTGATCTGCCTGTTTTGGCCTTCCAAAGTGCTGGAATGCTGGGATTACAGTTGTGAGCCAAAGGGTTTTTTTTTTTAGAGACAAGGTCTCACTTTGTCCCCCAGGCTGGAGTGCAGTGGTTTGCTATGACCTCATGATCACGGATTGCTACGACCTCAAACTCCTGGGCTCAAGGGATCTTCCCACTTCAGCTTCCCAAGTAGCTAGGATTACAGGCACATGACACTACACCTCGCTAATTTTTCTTTATTTTTATGGAGACAGGGTCTCACCATCTTGCCCAGGTTCCTCTCAAATTCCTAGGGTCTAGCAATCCTCCTGCATCAGCCTCCTAAAATGCTTAGATTATAGGCACGAGCCACTCTGCCCAACCTGTTTTTTATAGGCTGCAGATGATTTGAACGTGCTTGTGTAAATCCATTCAGCCTCTCTATGTCTTTTGATTGGACAGTTTAGTCTATTTACATTCAATGTCATTATTCATAAGTAAGGACTTTTCTCCTACCATTTTATTATTTGTTTTCTGATCTTCTTTTCCTTCCTTCCTCTCTACCTCCCTCCCTCCTCTTTCTTCCTCTTCTTTTATGTGAAAGTGATTTTTTTTCCTGGTGGTATGTTTTAATGTCTTGCCTTTTATTTTTTGTGTATCTGTTGTAGGTTTTTTGATTTTTTTTTTTTTCCAGTCTTGCTCTGTCACTCAGGCTGGAGTGCAGTGGCACCGTCTCAGCTCACTGCAGCCTCAACCTCTCTGGCTTAAGCCATCGCCGCACCTCAGCCTCCTGAGTAGCTAGGACCCCAGGTATGGACCACCATACCTGGCTAACTTTTGTATTTTTTGTGGAGATGGGGTTTTGCCATGTTGCCCAGGCTGGTCTTGAACTCCTGAGCTCAAGCCATCTGCCCACCCCCACCTGAGAATATAGGCGTGAGCCACTGCACCTGGCCATAATTATTATTTTTGATAGGGTCCTCTTTTATTCT
Source organism: Cacajao melanocephalus (assembly GCA_963573385.1). Taxonomy (NCBI): domain Eukaryota; kingdom Metazoa; phylum Chordata; class Mammalia; order Primates; family Pitheciidae; genus Cacajao; species Cacajao melanocephalus. Next base: position 96,183 of record CAUYLG010025989.1, on the reverse strand, counting down.
TCCTTTTCAAGATATGGGTAGTTTACACACGAAAATTATGGTATTAATATTCTGTATTTGTGTACTTGCTATTACCAGGGGGTTTTTTATCTTCAGGTGATTTCTTATTGCTCATTAATGTTCATTTCTTTCAGATTGAAGAACTCCCTTTAGCATTTCTTATAGGACAGGTCTGGTGTTGATGAAATCCCTCAACTTTTGTTTGTTTAGGGAAGTCTTTATTTTTTCTTCATGTTTTAAGGATATTTTCAGTGGGTATACTGAAAATATAGGATGAAATATTTTTTTTTCCTTCAGTACTTTAAATATGTCATGCCAGTCTCTCCTAGCCTGCAAAATTTCCACTGGGAAGTGTGCTGCCAGACACATTGGAGCTCCTTTGTATGCTGTTTGTTTCTTTTCTCTTGCTGCTTTTAGAATCCTTTCTGTATTCTTGATCTTTGGGAGTTTGATGATTAAATGTCTTGAGAGTTTTATTTAAGTTAAATTTCCTTGCTATTCTACAATCTTGTACTTGAATATTGATATCTTTCTCTAGGTTTGGGAAGTTCTCTGTAGTATATCTCGTTGAATAAACTTGGTACCTTCTTCTTCTCTCCACCTCTTTGTTATGGCCCATAACTCTTAGATTTTTCCTTTTGAGGCTATTTTCTAGTTTTTTAGGCATGCTTCATTCTTTTTTCTTCTTTGCTATTTTGTCTCCTCTGGCTGTATTTTCTTTGTCTTTTTTTTTTGAGATGGAGTTTTGCTCTTGTTTCCCACCCTGTAGTGCAATGGTATGATCTCAGCTCACTGCAACTTCTGCCTCCTGGGTTCAAGTAATTCCCCTGTCTAGCCTCCCAAGTAGCTGGGATTACAGGCTCCCACCACCACACCTGGCTAACTTTTGTATTTTTGGTAGAGATGGGGTTTCACCATGTTGGCCAGGCTGGTTTCGAACTCCTGACCTCAGGTGATCTGCTTGTCTCGGCCTCCCAATGTGCTGGGATTATAGGCCTGTGCCATTGCATCCAGCCCTCTGACTGTCTTCAAGCTCATAATTTTTTTATTCTGCTGAGTCAGTTCTGCTGTTGAAAGACTCTTATGCATTCTTGTTTATCAGTTGAATTTTTCAGCTCCAGAATTTCTGCTTGATTTAAAAAATTTTTTCAGTGTCTTTTTAAAATTGATCTGATAGGATTCTGAATTCCTTCTCTGTGTTATGTTGAATTTCATTGAGCTTCTTTAACAGCTATTTTGACTTGTCTGTCCAAAAGGTCACATATCTCTGTCACTCCAGAATTGGTCACTGATGACTTATTTAGTTTGTTTGGTGAGGTCATGTTTTCCTGGATGGTCTTGATGATTGTGGATGTTTGTTGATGTCTGGGCATTGAAGAGTTAGGTATTTATGGTAATCTTCACAGTTTGGTCTTGTTTATACCCATCCTTCTAGGAAAAGCTTTCCAAGTATTCAAAAGGAATTGATGTTAGATCTAAGTCCTTGGTCTCTGCAGCCGTATCTGCATTAGGGGGCAGCCCAAGCCAGTAATGCTGTGACTCTTGTAGACTCATAGCTGTATGCCTTTAGTGGTCTTGGGTTATAGTCAGGAGAATTCCCTGGATTACTAGGCACAGTCTCTTGTTCTCTTCCCTTATTTTCCCCCAAACAAGTGGCGTCTCTCTCCATGCTGAGCTACCTGGAGTTGAGGGGAGGGGGTTACACAAGCACCCCTGCAACCACCACCACTGGGATGATGCTGGGTTAGACCTGAAGCCAGCACAGTACTGGGTGTCTCCAGTATAGTAGTGTAGCCTGGCTGCCACTGATGTTTATTCAAGGCCAAGGGGCTCTTTATTCAGCAGGTTGTGAATCTAGCCGGGCTTGTGTTTTTCCCTTCAGGGTGGAGGGTTCCCTTGTGGCCCAGGATGGGTCTAGAAATGCTGTCCAGATGCCGGGGCTTGGAATTGGGAACTTTAGGAATCTACTTGGTGCTTTATTTTACTGCGGATGAGCTCAGACCCAAGTTGCAAGACAAAGTACTTTTTGTTTGTCTGTCTCCTTTCCTTAGCAGAAGGAGTCTCTCTCCTTGGTTATCACTACCAAAGAGTATTGCCTGGCTACCGCTGATGTTTTATTCAAGGCCCAAGGGCTCTTTAGTTAGCTTGTAAATCCTGCCTGGTGTAAGTCTTTCCTTTTATGGTGAAGGGTTCCCTTCTGGCCCAGGGCAGGTCTAGAAATGCTATCTAGGAGCGGAAGGCCTGGAATCAGGGACTTTAAGAGTTGGCTTGGTGTTTTATTTTACCGTGGCTGAGCTGGTACCACTGTTTCAAGACAATGTCCTTCCTACTCTTTCTCCTCCTTTACACAAGCAGGAGTCTCCTGGAGCTGCGAACTGTGCTACCAAGATTTGGAGGAGGGGTGACACAAGCAGTCTGTTGGCTGCCCCTGCTGGTATCTCGCTAGGTTATGCGCACCCCAAGTCCACTGGCTCCAAGCCTAGCATAGCACGAGCACTTGTACAGGAATTGAAGTTCTTGTGGCCTAGACTGTCTTTCAAATTTATTTAGGACCCAAGGGCACTTTAGCCCACAGTGGTGGGACTTGTGGAAACTCAGGTTCTGACCTTTGGGATAGATGATTATTTTTTGGCTAGGGCGGTCTAAATGCTCCTTCTGTGAGCACTGGCCGATTCTGCCCTGTGTTGCTTTCCACTGTGACAGAATATCACTGAGTTCCAATACAAAGTCTTGCAATCACTGTATTTTTCTTCCCCTAAGCGCACAGATTCTCGCTACTTGTCACATGGCCTCTGCCAGGGTATAGGGGAGGGGTGGTGTAGGCAATTCAAGACAGTTTTTTCTTCAGTGCCTCTTTCCTTTTTTTTTTTTTTTTTTTTTTGGAGACAGAGTCTTGCTCTGTACCCAGGGTGGAGTGTAGTGGTGCGATCTTGGCTCACTGCAACCTCTGCCTCCTGGGTTCAAGTGATTCTCATGCCTCAGCCTCCTGAGTAGCTAGGATTACACTTGCAGACCACCACGCCCAGCTAATTTTTTTTTTTTTTTTGTATTTTTAGTAGAGACAGGGTTTTGCCATATTGGTCAGGCTGGTCTCAAACTCCTGACCTCAGGTGATCTGCCCGCGTTGGCCTCCCAAAGCGCTAGGATTACAGGTGTGAGCAGCTGCACCCCACCCCTCTTTCCTTAATATAATGTTAAAACCAGGTACTATGATCACTCACCTGATTTTTGGTTCTTATGAGGGTTTTTTTGTGTGTGGATAACTGTTTAATTTCGTGTTCCTGCACAGGGGACTATCACTGGAGGATTTTATTCAGCCATCTTGCTCTGCCTCCTCCTGCGCTTACCTCTTCTAATTATTTAATTGAAGTTGATGATGAACCACTTGGAGCCTTACTCTCTCCTCAGAAGAGTAAGGCTGCAAGTGGTTCTGTCACAAATTCTTTGCATTTCCATTGCAGAGTCCTAGCCAAGGTACCCCATACAGCCATGTGATGCTGTAGCTTATCCTAGAAACCACTAACCAAGATAGGGTATATCCCAGCACCTGTCTAACCATTCATCCTTCTCTTTTTTTGCTGTGATGTTAAAACCAGGTACTGTGATCACTCACCTGATTTTTGGTTCTTATAAAGGTGCTTTTGGGGGGCAGGAGGGACAATCAGTGGAGAGTTCTATTTGGCCATCTTGCTCCACCCTCAGCTCCCAACATTCATTCTTGTTAAAAAGTTTCAGGAATAGAACTTTCTTAACCTGAGAAATAGCCTGTATGATAAATCTACAAATAGAGTCATATTTATTGGTAAAAGACTGAATGCTTTCCCCATAAGATTTGGAACAAAACAAGTTTTCCAACTCTCTTTTTCTCTGGTAAGAGACAGGGGCTTGGTATGTTGCCCAGGCTGGACTTGAACTTTTGGGCTCAAGCAGTCCTCCTGCTTCAGCCTCCTGAGTAGCCGGTACTGTGTGTGCCACTGCACTCAGCCTTTTCTTTTTTTTTTTAATCAAGGAAATGTGTATTAAGGCCTGGTGTGGTGGGTCATGCCTGTAATCCCAACACTTTGAGAGGATGAGGTGGGAGGATCTCCTGAGCCTGGAAATTTGAGGCTGCAGTGAGCTCTGCTTGTGCCATTGCACTCCAGCCCGGGCAATATAGTGAAAACTTGTCTCTGTTTCAAAAAAGAAAAAGAAATGTGTATTAAGACAACCTCCCTGCAACAGTTGGGTAACTATTGTCACTGTTCATACCCAAAACTTTTCTGTCATACTTAATATAAACTGTACACCCATGAAATGACTTCCCATTTTTTCCTCTCCCCAGCACCTGGCAAACCCCCTTTTTACTTTTTGTCTCTATGAATTTGACTACTTTAGGTAACTCACACAGGTGGAATCATCTAGTATTTGTCTTTTTGTGACTAACTTATTTTATTTAGCATAATTCCTTCAAGGTTTATCCATTTTGTAACAAATGTCAGCATTACATTCTTTTTTGAAGGGTGAATGATATTCCATTGCATGTTTATATCACATTTTGTTTATCCATTCACCTGTTGATGGTTACTTGGTTTCTTTTCACCTCTTGGCTATTGTGAATAGTGCTGCTGTGACCAATGATGAACATATTTGTCTATTGGTCATTTGGATATCTTTGGTTACCATTTATCCTGAACATTGTACTGGATGCTCTAGCCAGTGCAATAAGGCAAGAAAAAGAAATAAAAAGCATCTACAATGGAAAGAAAGAAGTAAAAATTGTCTTTATTCACAGATACATTATGTAGAAGGTCTGATGGAACCTACAGAAATGCTCTAAACTTATAAGTGACTTTAGCAGGATTCCATTATGTAAGATCAATATGTAGAGATCAATTGTATTTCTGTATAGTAGCAATGAATAATTGGAAATTGAATTAAGAATGAAATGATGACATTTGCAATAGCATCTAAATTATTAAGTACTTAGGAATAAATCTGACCAAAGATGTGAAAGACCTGTATATTACAAACTCTGAAACATTGCTGAAAAAATTTAAAAGATCTAAGTAAATGCAGAGATTAACCTTGTTCATGGGTTAGCAGACTCAATGACCTGTTAATCCATGCTAGGATATCAAGCCTTCTTAACTTGATGTATAGTTTTAACACAATCCTGATTAAAATCACAGTAGGCTTTTTTTTAAAGGTAAAAATTAATATATATATATAGTTTTTTTGAGATAGAGTCTTGCTCTGTCACCCAGGCTGTAATGCAGTGACACAATCTTGGCTTACTGCAATCTGTCTCCCTGGTTCAAGTGATTCTTGTGCTTCAGCCTCCTGAGTAGCTGGAATTACAGGTGTGTTCCACCATACCCTGCTAATTTTTTTGTATTTTTAGTAAATACAGGGTTTCTCTGTGTTGGCCAGGCTATTCTCGAGCTCCTGGCCTCAAGTGATCCACCCACCTCTGGCCTTCCAAATTGCTGGGATTTCCAGACCAGCCTGACCAACATGGAAACCCTGTCTCTACTAAAAAGACAAAATTAGCCAGGCATGGTAGTGCATGCCTGTAATCCCAGCTACTTGGGAGGCTGAGGCAGGAGAATCACTTGAATCCGGGAGGCGGAGGTTGCGGTGAGCCAAGATCATGCCATTGCACTCCAGCGTGGGCAACAAGAGTAAAACTCTGTCTCAAAAGAAAAAAAAATAGACAAGGTCTTAGTATGTTCCCCAGGCTGGTCTTGAACTACTGGACTTAAGCAGTTTTCCTGCCTTGGCCTCCCAAAGTACTGGGATTACAGGCATGAGCCAGTGCGCCTCGCCAGGAGAGTTTTTTCAACAAAGGGTCCTGGAGAAATTGGCTATCCATGTGTAAAAAAATGAATCTTCATTTATACCTCATGCCATTATGCAAAAATCAATTTAAAATGCATCATAGACCTAAATGTAAAACCTAAAATTATAAAACATTTAGAAGAAAACATGAGAGAGATGTTTTCTTTATGACATTGGATTAGACATGATTTCTTTTTTTTTTGTTTTTGAGACGGAGTCTTGCTCTGTCACCCAGGTTGGAGTGCAGTGGTGTGATCTCAGCTCACTGTAACCTCAGCCTCCTTGGTTCAAGTGGTTTTCCTGTCTCAGCCTCCTGAGTAGCTGGGATTACAGGTGCGCACCACCATGCCAAGCTAATATTTGTGTGTGTGTGTGTGTGTGTTTTTTTTTAGTAGAGATGGGGTTTTGCCAGGCTGGTCTGAAACCCCTGAGCAGAGGTGATCCACCCACCTCTGCCTCCCAAAGTGCTGAGATTACAGATGTGAGCCACCATGCCTGACAGACATGATTTAAATGACATTACAAGCATGATCTATACGAGAGTGGGTTAATAAATAGGAGTTCATAAAAAATATAAAACCTCTGTTTTTCATAAGACGCTATAAGAGATTATAAAAAGACAAGTCACAGACTGGGAGAAAATATTTGCAAAGCACGTGTCTGATAGATGACTTGTCTCAAGAATACATAACTCGCAACTTTCATGAGAACATAAAGAACTTTTATGAGAAAATAAACAACTCCGTTAAGAAACTGGGCAAAACGTTTGAACAGAAATTTCACCAAAGAAGATATATGGCTGGAAAATAAATTAATGGAAATATGTTCAGCATCAATAGTAATTACAAATTAAAATCACAAGTTGATATCACTACATACTGATTAGAATGTCTAAATTAAAAAGATTGATCTTATAATGTGTTGAAGAGGATGTGGAACAATTGGAACTCTCAAATAAAGCTGACAAGAGTGAAAACTCACTTTAGAAAACTGGCATTTTTTAGACCTATATACACTTAATCCAGCCATCCTGTTCTAGGAATTTACCCAAGATAAATGAAAGCGTTATGTCCATAAGATTTGTACATGGGTATTCACAGCAGCTTTATTTGTAATAGCTTCCCACAGGAAATAACCCAAATGTCTATTGATATAGGTGAATGGATAAACACATTGTGTGTGGTATATTCATACAGTGGAATATCACTCAGTAATAAAAAGGAATGAACTGTTGGTATAAGCAACAACATGCATTTATCACAAAATAATTATGGTGAGTCAAAGAAGCCAGAGAAAGAAGAATACATACTGTATGTAAGAATATATATTGTATATATACTTATTATATAAATTCTAGAAACTTATCTATAGTGATAGGAAGCAGATAACTTGTTGCTTGGGGAGGAGAGATAATGAAGGAGGAACAAGAAAATTTTGGTGTTGATGGATATGCTTCACTATCTTGATTGTGGGAATGGTTTCATTGGTTTTTGTTTCTTATGCTCTATCTGGTATTTTTAGATATAAAATATTTAATGATTCCTGAGCTTACTTATTTTACATTGTGTTTAATGTTTATAAAGCAGAGTTATAACTGGATTGTTAAGAAACTGCTTTAATGATTTTTTATTACTATTTCCTTAATTTTTCTGATCTTCGATCTTGACTAATTAATGATGCACTCAATTTATTTAAATGTGGAGTTTAGCTCTAAAACTCCTGTAACTTAAAAGTGAATGATATTTTGAATGGTCTGAATATTGTTCATTAAGTGCATTTTGCTCAAAGGAAAGAAAATACCATAGTCCACCTCTGATAGTTTTATTATGATTATTATTTGAGATGGAGTCTTGCCCTGTTGCCTAGGCTGGAGTGCAGTGGTGCTATCTTGGCTCATTGCAACCTCTGCCTCCCAGGGTCAAGCAGTTCTCCTGCCTCAGCCTCCCAACTAGCTGCGATTACAGGCACCTGCCACCACACCTGGCTAAGTTTTGTACTTTTAGTAGAGTTGGGGTCTCAAACTCCTGACCTCAAGCAATCCACCCACCTCAGCCTCCTAAAGTGCTGGGATTACAGGCAGGAGCCACTGGGCCTGACCTTTTTTTTGGGGGGGAGACAGAGTCTTACTCTGTTGCCCAGGCTGGAGTGCAGTGGCACAATTTCGGCTTACTGCGACCTCTGCCTTCCAGGTTCAAGTGATTCTTGTGCCTCAGCCTCCTGAGTAGCTGGGACTACAGGTGCACACCACCACGCCTGGCTAATATTTATTTATTTATTTATTTGAGATGGAGTTTCTCTCTTTCGCCCAGGCTGGAGTGAAGTGGAGCAATCTTGGCTCACTGCAACCTCCGTGACCCCCAGGTTCAAGCAATTCTCCTGCCTCAGCCTTCTGAGTAGCTAGGATTATAGGTGCCTGCTACCACAGTCAGCTAATTTTTGTATTTTTAGTAGAGCTGGGGTTTCGCCATCGTGGCCAGGCTGATCTTGAACTGTTGACCTCAGGTGATCAACCCACCTTGGCCTCCCAAATTGCTAAGATTACAGGTGTGAGCCATTGTGCCCAGCCTAATTTTTATATTTTTAGGAGAGACAGGGTTTTGCCATGTTGGCCAGGCTGGTCTTGAACTTATGACCTCAGGTGATCTTCTCGCCTTGGCCCCTGACAATTGTAGGATTACAGGTATGAGCCATGGTGCCAGGCCCCAGTTTGATTATTCTTTTTTTTTTTTTGAGACGGAGTCTTGCTCTGTCACCCAGGCTGAAGTGCAGTGACATGATCTTGGCTCACTGCAACCTCTGCTTCCTGGGTTCAAGCAATTCTCTTGCCTCAGCCTCCCAAGTAGCTGGGACTACAGGAGCATGCCACCACGCCTGGCTGATTTTTTGTATTTTTAGTAGAGATGGGGTTTCACCATGTTAGCCAGGATGGTCGCCATCTCCTGACCTGTGATCCACCTGCCGCAGCCTCCCAAAATGCTAGGATTACAGGCATGAGCCACTGTGCCCTGCGATTACTCTTAATAGAGCCTTACACAAGTGAAAAGATTATAGTTGTGTTACAAATGAATTGATGTTGTTAACTTGTACTTTGTAGGCGGTAAAATCTGGCAGGATGATAAAAGCAGCCTTCTTCTCAGAAAGACAATTTGATTATAAATCCAGCTGAGAAGTGTGCTAATTGACGATTGAGGATATATTAATTTTTGTCACGATACAGTGTTTTATTGATATCTTTCTTCTCCCTCTTCTAGGAAATATAGTAGCAGCCATGATAGAAGACAAAGGACCAAGAGTGACAGACTACTTTGTTGTAGCTGGTCTCACTGACACATCTACTCTTTTGGATCAAGAAATAAATCGTTTAGATACTAAGTCAACCGGACCTAAAGCTCCAATTACAGACATTGCCGTTATTATCAAATCAGCTGGAGAAACAGTACCTGAAGGTTACACCTGTGTGGAAGCTACTCCATCAGCTCTCCAGGCAAACTTGAATTATGGAAGTCTGAAAAGCCCAGAACTTTTCCTGTGTTACAAGAGAGGGAGAGATAAACCACCCCTTACAGATATTGGGTATGGTGACTTATTTTCTTTGCTGTAGTGAAGGAAAAAAATTTATTTAAGGCTCATGGAAGTAGAAATTTGAAATCCTTGATAGTTTTATTATTATTGATAGTTTATTATAGTTTTATTGTTATTTCAGGATTAATTATAGTAATATATTACATGTCAGTATCCACACTTATTGAATTTCTCTGCATTGCACTTGAATTGTTAGATCATTTGCTCTCAAAAGAATATTGAAATGAAGACATTAGACCCTAAAATGTCATTTTGTTTCTGTTGTACTAATCAAATAAGATTATTAATTAAACATGATAGAATAAGCTATAATAAAGAGACTGTCATTTTAAGGAGCTGATTGGGTTATGTAGTAAGTTTTTGTGAAGATCTGTACTCGTTTAACGAAAGAGCAGTCCTATTTTAAATACAGTTGTACTGTGTGGCTTTCAGTGCTGGGAGGAGGGTGTTTACAGATAAGTGTTACAGTTTTCATGAAGTGTCTAGTATCTAGTCTACCAATGAAGGACATTCTTTTTTGTAAATGCCTACAGAGTGGACCTTTGTACCCAGCAGAGCCCAGATGGCTACCTTGACTCTTCTGTAAAATTTATGTGCTTTTAGAATACCTGTAATACTTTACCATGTATACGTGTGATATATTGGGTGAGTCAGTGAGTGAGTGGTGAGTGAATATGAAGGCCTAGGACATGACTATACAGTACTGTAGACTTTAATAAATTAACCTTAGCTTATTGTAACCATTTTACTTTATAAACTTGTAAAGGTTTTGTTAATTTTTTGATTCTTTTGTAATGATACGTAGTTTAAAACACAAATACCATACAGCTATACAAAAATGTTTTTCTTTCTTTAAATCCTTAAGTTTCTTTTAATTTAAAAAATTTCTTCTATTTTTAATTAATTAATTTATTTTTTTTGAAACAGGGTCTCACTTTGTTGCCCAAGTTAGAGTGCAGTGGCACAATCTAGACTCACTGCAGCCTCCACCTCCTGGGCTCAGGCGATAATCCGTTCACTTCAGCCTCCTGAGTAGCATGTGTGTGCCACCACTCCTGGCTAATTTTTTTTTTTTGTTTTTTTGTTGAGGTGGAGTTTCACCATGTTGCCCAGGCTGGTCGTGAACTCCTGAACTCAAGTGATCCGGCTGCCTCTCCCTCCCAAAGTGCTGGGATTACAGGTGTGTGCCACTGCACTCAGCAAAAATTTAAAAAAAAAAAATTTTTTTTAATGGAGTCTTGCTATGTTGCTCAGGCTGGCCTTGCACTCCTGGGCTCAAGTGATCCTTCTCCTGCCTCAGCCTCCTGAATAGCTGGGACTGGCTTGGTTTTTAAACTTTGGGGTATTTTTTTTTCTCCCTCTCTCTCTCTTTTTTTTTTTTTTTTTTGAGATGGAGTCTTGTTCTGTCTCCCAAGCTGTAGTGCAGTGAGTGGCACGATCTCAGCTCACTGCAACTTTAACCTGCTTCCCGGGTTCAAGTGATTCTCCTGCCTCAGCCTCCCGGAGTAGCTGGGATTACAGGTGTCTGCCACCATGACTGGCTAATCTTTTTGTATTTTTTAGTAGAGACAGGGTTTTACCATGTTGGCCAGGCTGGTTTTGAATTCCTGACCTCAAGTGATCTGCCCACTTTGGCCTCCCAAAGTGCTAGGATTACAGGTGTGAGCCACCTCACCTGGCTGGTTAAAAATAAAGTTTTCTTATTTTGAAAGTTTTTGCAAAGATGATCTCTTCCTATGTTGCCCAGGCTGTTCTTGAACTCCTGACCTCAAGCAATCCTCCTATGTTGGCCTCCCAAAGTGCTGGGATTATAGGTATGAACTATTGTGCCTGGCTGTTTTTTTTTTTTTTTAAACTATTTAAACTCTTTTGTTAAAAATTAAGACAAAAAGACACATGTTAGCCTAGGCCTACAGAAAGTCAGGATCATCACTGTCTCTGCCTTCTGCCACCAGATCTTGTCCCACTGAAAGGTCTTCAGAGGTAGTAACCCACGTAGAGCTGTAATAAGCTCTATGATAAGAACGGCATTCTTACGCCTGAGGCTGTTTTACAGTTAACTTTTTTTGTAAGTAGGAGTATACTCTAATGATAAAAGATATAGTATTGTACATACTAGGTGATAGGAGTTTCTCAGCTCTATTATAATCTATGGTACCACTATAGTGTATGTAGTCTGTGGTTGAAGCATCGTTACGTGGTGCATGTCTGTATAATCTGAACAGGGCAGTATGTTGTTTTATATATCAGCTGCATTTCTTAAGATACAGAATCGTAGACCATATAAAATTCTTATTTTCTTCTCTTTATCAGATTCATTGACTTTCAACTGATTTGGTTCTCCAGCTCTTTCATTTTTTGAGAAACTTCCAACATATGGAAAGTTGATAAACTTTATAATAAATATGAGTATCCTTTCCTCCTAGATGATAGACTATAGAATAATGAACAATATACTTGTCACCAACAAATTGACATATTTTCATTTGTTTACTAAGCTAATTGAAAGGAAGTAGGAGCCAAAATGTAGATACTCCATATCCTATTTTGTACTTCGCTTTTTTCACCTAAGAGTATATACTGGGAATCGGTCTGTATCTGAATAGAAGATCTTTTGCATTATTTTGTGTGACCGTATAATACTTATTTGTGTGGATGTATTTACTTTATTCAACAAAACCCCTACTGATGGACATTTGGGTTGCCCAGTTTTGTGCTATTAGAAGAATACTTGGTGAATAACTTTGTGCATTTATTGTGATGTATTTGTGGAGGTATGTTTTCAGGTAGATCTTAGGAAAGATTGCTGGATTAAAAGATAAATCTGCATATAATTTTGTTAAATGTTACTAAATTTTTCTCTATAGTGTTCGTGCCATTTTATATTCTGCCATATATGTGAGTGCTTTTTTATCCACATCCCATCAACAAAGCGTGTGGTTTGACTTTTATATTTTTTGTCAATCTCACAGAGGTTAATTGTATATCACAGTAATTTCATTGAGGTTAAGCATTTCTACGTATGTTTAACGGGTGATTTTCTTTTTTTCTTTTGCTTACACTATAAACAGATGTTTAATCTTACCTTTATTTTTTAAAAGGAGCTTTTTTTATGTATTAGGAAGAGGAGCTTTTTGTGAAATAAGTTGCCAAGTATTTTCTTCAGCTCTATAACTTGTCTTTTATCTTGGCTTATGGTGTTTGTTGTCATGTAAAGTTTATTTTATGTAGTTTATTTTTCTACTCTCATATTTGTTGCTACTAGATTTTGAATCATAGTCTTTTGGTACTGCTAGGTATACTTTTATTTAGCACTAGTATGATTTCATTCCTTATGTTAAGATCTGTGATCCACTGGGGGATCCCCTTCTGGTGTATAGTGTGAAGTATGGACAGAATTTTTTTTTTTCCAAATGACAATCCAATTATCTAAGTCCTGCTTATTAAATTTAAAAATCTATCCTTCCCTTAGTATATTGAGATATTACCGTTATCATATACTAGATTTTTTTTTTTGTTTGTCTATTCACTTACTTGCTAATACTCTCCTGGTTTAAATACAGAGGCTTTACAGTATATTTTAATATTAGTTGGGCTTTAACAGCTTTGTGGAGGTAACAATTCACATGTCACACAGTTTATTTACTTAAAGTGTATAATTCAGTGATTTTTAGTATTATTTACAGAGTTGTGCAGCTGCCACCACAATTAATTTTAGAACATTTTCATCTATCTAAAAAGAAACCCCATGCTCATTAGCAGTTGCTGTTTAGTACTCTTTGCCACCTTCTACCCCTAGGTAACTATTAATCATGGATTTGCCTATTCTAGACATTTCATAAAAACAGAATCACTATATGTGGTCTTTGTGACTGTTTTTTTTATGTTTTTTCACTTAGCATGTTTAGTTGCTTGTGGCTTTTGGTGTTATGTCTTAGAAGGTTTTGTCTAACCTAAGATCACAAAGATTTATTCCTGTTTTTTTTTCCTAAGAGTGTTACAGTTTTAGTTCTTACATTAATTTTCATCCATTTTTAGTTTTTTGATGAGCAGTACAGGGAAGGGGTCCAGCTTCATGCTTTTGCATGTAGATGAACAGTTATTCCAACACCACTTGTTGAAAAGATCGTTCTTTCCTGATTGCATTGTCTTGGCACTCTTGTCGAAATAAATGGATGCAAGTATAAGGGCTTAATTTTGTACCCTCCATTTAATTCTGTTGATCTATATGTTTACCTTATGCCAGTACAATGCACTGATTACTGTAGATGTGTGGTAGTTTTGAAATAGGGAAGTGTGAGTCCTCCAACTTTCTTCTTTTTCCAGATTGCTTTGACAAGAAAAAACAGACGCAGCTGGGATTTAGATAGAAGTTGCATTGACTTTATTGATCTATTTGAGGGTATTACCATCTTATCAATATTGTCTTTTTGTCCATAAGCATGTCTTTTTATTTATTTAGCTCTTTAATTTCTTTAATGTTTTATAGTTTTCAAATAATTTTTAAAGCTAAAAAATTGACAAATTATGAAGGGAATTTTTATGAAAACATCTGAATACTTGTTGAAACTTCTAGGAATTTACCTGAAGGCATTTGTGTTGTTGCCCGTTTCTTTTTTCATAAGTTGCTTGTTATTAAGCAATAAAAAAATCAAGTTGTTCAATCCTGTTTACATTTCTTAAATTATGTTTTGGCTTTTGAAAAATAGTTAAGAAACTTATAGTTCCCAAAGGAATAATTTAAATTTGGTTTGTAGTGAAGATTTGGGAAATAATAGAAGAGACCAAAAAAATTTTCTTGGTTTCAGGAAGAAAATCAGCATTAACCTGAAATGTATGTGTTATATATATATATATATATATATATATATATATATATATATGTACATATGTTTGTGTGTATGTATGTATCTATATCTATTTCTTCCCTTCCTTCCTGCCACACAGAGTTCTATACGAAGGGAAAGAACGGCTTATTCCAGGATGTGAAGTGATCCTAGCCACACCCTATGGTCGCTGTGCCAATGTCAACAATAGTTCAACTACTTCACAAAGAATCTTTATCACTTATCGAAGGGCTCCTCCAGTTCGACCCCAGAATTCCTTGGCTGTAACTGATATCTGTGTTATTGTAACTAGTAAAGGAGAAACTCCTCCTCATACCTTCTGCAAAGTTGACAAAAACTTAAATTGTGGAATGGTAAGAATGAAGTTTTCATTTTCAAAGTTTCATATGAAAACAAAAAGTGATATGTTTTGGATTCCTGTTTACTGTTGGGTATATACTTTACTCACATTTTATATTTTCATGATGCCTGTTTTTATTTTTTCCTAATTTTTATGATTTATAGTAATTTTTAGAATCCTATCCCATGATTTACAATAATTTCATCTTTAAGTCAGAGATATTTTGGGGGGAGTAAATCCTAATACTGTTTGAGTTACATTAACGAAGACTTTATTACCTTTTGGATTTCAGTGGTGTCTTCAGGGACAACTGCAGGGATAGAGTGGTAGAGGCTCTCCTTATATTCATGTATTCATTCATTTGATTTTTTTTTTGAGACAGGGTGTGGCTTTGTTTCCCAGGCTGAAGTGCAGATGTGAGCATAGCTCACCGCAGCCTTGACCCTCCACGCTCAAGTGATCTTCCCACCTTGGCCTTCCGAGTGGCCGGGACTACAGGCTAGTAGAGACAGGGTTTCACCATGTTGGCCAGGCTGGTCTTGAACCTCTGACTTCAAGTGATCCACCTGCCTCGGCCTCCCAAAGTGCTGGAATTACAGGCATGAGACACCATGCCTGTCTGTTTTGTTTTTTGAGACAGGGTCTCCTTAAGTTGCCCAGGATGCTCCTGAACTCTTGGGCTCAAGAGAAAATATTGCAGTTGTGCATCCTTCTTTTAAAAAGGACTCTAGTGAAGAAGAAAATGAACATAAACGTTTGATTCATAGTTTTTAAAGGCTACAGTTTATTTTGGTTCAGATTTACTTTGAAAAATATCTTCAAGTCAAACTAATATTAGCTTAATGTTGTGTAGACAGAGATGACAAATGCACCCAGAACAATTAGTGAAGACAGGGTTGCCTCTGGAGGTGCTGACCTCATAGCACTCCTGTGACCCCAGTCTTCCCCATTTTGGGCTCCAGTGCACACTTTGTGCTGTGTCTTACAAGCGGGGCAATCTCTGGGTCATTGCAAAATTAAATCTTTTGAAACTGCCTTCATATTAGTTTGATTTTTGTAGCACTGTTTTCTTACTCTCTTATTTTAGTGTTCTGAACTTCATGCTGTGCTGTATTTTATACTACATAGTTTGTCATATAAACATGTTTTAAATAGACTCTCCTAAGTAAATAATAAGAATCTTTAGGTAACATCCAACAAAATGAATTTTTTTCACTCTTTTGTCTTTTTATAAACATAATTTATGTTTTACAGTGGGGTTCCAGCGTGTTTCTGTGTTATAAGAAGTCTGTACCTGCTTCAAATGCAATAGCATATAAGGCTGGTAAGTGAATTAAAAAAAAATTGTCTCAATTATTGGTGCATATTAACATTTGGCTAAAAGAGACAAAGTATACTCCGTTATATAGTTTGTAGAATTGATTTATTCATAAAATTATCTATAATTATAGCATATAAAGATATATGTTTTCTTAAACACATTACATATACAAGATATATTAATACTCCCCACCAAACATGCTGTTAATTTAATTTAAACATTTATCCAAAGCAAACATATGTGGAATAAACATTCAAGCTCTTGGTCTGCGTTAATAGACTTAACAGTATAATGGAAAGTTGTTTACTCTCTGACCTTTTATATTTTGGCAATCAGAAAGGTGTCAAACTGCATCTTTACTTCTTATATTTCCTTTTCTTATCTCTGTGTGTCTGATTTGAAACCACATGTTACTTGCCATGAAAGGTGGACTTGCTTCCTTTCTCCTTTGTTGCAAAGAATCAGCTATATGGAGGAGAGGAGGGCCTGAGAAACTTTTCCGCCATGAAGTGTTTGAGAAATCTATCGCCACATTCTTACTGCACATTAAAGTGTCAAGGGCTGTAAAGATTTAAGTGTCACCTCTTCATCCCACTGGTATGGTGGGATAAAAACTGAAAATACAGGTATGCTCCAGTTGTAAATAGAAAAGATACTGGAATTCTTCTTTGTGAAAAGAAGCAGTGCTAATTACTTTTTGATTATGCACAGTTCTTGAAATAAAGTTTTACTTCAGGGAAGTCAGGCAAATCAATATCCAAAAATCATTGTCTTTCATAAAACAACATTCATACTAATGAACCAAACCATTTAATTTACCATATAAAAATAATGGCAACAACTAAGAAATATAAAATTCAGTATCATTTAAAAATTTGATACTGTAGGCTGGGCATGGTGGCTCATGCCTGTAATCCCAGCACTTTGGGAGATTGGGGCGGGCAGATCACTTGAGGCCAGGAGTTTGAGACTAGCCTGGACAACATGGTGAAACCCTGTCCCTACTAAAAATGCAAAAATTAGCCAGGCGTGGTGGTGCACACTTGTAGTCCCAGCTACTTGGGAGGCTGAGAGATAAGAATTGCTTGAACCCGGGAGATGGAGGTTGCAGGGAGCTGGGATTGCACCACTGCACTACAGCATGGGTGACAGAGCAAGATTCTGTCTTAAAAAAAAAAAAAAAGAAAGAAAAAAAAAGTGATACTGTTAATACTGCTATAATATGTTGATTGTATGTGATTTCTTAATTTTTTTTGTGGGAAAGGGTATCGCTTAAAAAACTAAAAGAAGCTGTACAAAAGCATTCAGTTATTTGATATGAGACACTCATTTTAGAATAGAGAGTTTTGGGTACTGAATTTGGGCTCAAAATTCTACTACTGATTTTGAAGTTTTTCACTTAGAGATGGTCTATATATTGATGTCCTTAGAGGCTAATGAACTGATGCCATATAGGTAATTTATTCTGAAGGGGCTTTATTGTACTTCTCAAAGTGCCCCTTGCTCCTACTTTCTGGGTCTCATGTACTCTGTACTTATTCTGTCTCGTTTACTTTTCATGTTGAATGCCTTATACCCTGCTTCTCTCTCAAGATGAGTTTAGGGGCTGTGATAATTTCTGTTGCCTCAGCATTATTTCGTAACACTTGTCTCTTCCCTGAATTTTTCACAGAAGACTAACTGAAATAGTTGGTAAATTGTTCTGTATGTTTCTTACCGTTTTTCATAAGGTGTAGGCATGTGTAGAAGAAAATACATTAAGATTGGTGATCAAGATTGGTTGAATGGAGTCTCAAGTAGTATATTAATACATTGTTACGTTACCATGAACTATAAATCCATGGGTAAAATATCAGGGGCAAACTTGTTTATTTTAGTTTCTGTTATAGCAAGATAAAAATCAATTTAAAAATACCATACAAGTATTGCCATGAAATTTGGTATTAAAATATTCCATTAATATCTATCATATGTAATTTATAGAAAAGTAACTATTTAAAAAATTTATTGTTGTCTCATTCTTTAAAAGGTTTAATTTTTAGATATCCAGAAGAGGACTATGAGTCATTTCCACTCTCAGAATCAGATGTACCTCTCTTCTGCCTTCCTATGGGAGCCACTATTGAGTGTTGGGATCCTGAAACCAAATATCCACTTCCAGTTTTTTCCACTTTTGTGTTGACAGGTTCTTCAGCCAAAAAGGTATGTTTTTGCTTCATTGATTAAACCCATTTTGGCCATGTTTTTATTTTATAAAATGGTTAATGTAAGTTTTATTTGAATGTTAGGATTATTTGGACATGATACATTTTGGTTTAAATTTACACTGTCATCCCCAAGATGAGAAATCCACATGAAAATTGCTATCAGGATATTGATACCTCGGGAACTTTACAGAAGCGAAGATAAAGTCTATACTTTCAAAACCCAGGACGCAAGATGAGATGATGATGACAGATAGAAGACATAGGTACCATAGAAAGAATCAACAGACACAATTAAAAAGCTGGGTTAGACCCTCAAGACATTGAAATGACAGAATGATAATATAAAAGATGTTATGAATTAAAATATTATTGAAATGATGTAAGAACTATCTTGGCTACTCTGGAGGCTGAGGCATGAGAATTGCTTAAACCCAGGAGACGGAGGTTGCAATGAGATTGCACCACTGCCCTCCAACCTGAGCTACAGGGTGATAGTCTGTTTCAAAAGAAGAAAAAATTCAGAGATAAGACATACCTGAAGGGAGAATTAGTGAAGTGGAAGATAGGTTACCTTAAATGTGGCACATACAAAGGTAAAACATAAAAGGAGTCAAAAAATGTAGCAGATAGAGCTAGAAGGTCTAATAGGTATTTAATGAATTCCAGAAGGAGTGACTAGAAAAGGACAAGGCTACATCTTAAGAGCTAATGGTTGAGAGTTTTCCAAGGTTGATGAAAAAATTGAGTCTTCAGATTAGTGATGCACTCTGAATCTGCAGCAGAGAAAAGTAAACAAGTAAATAAATGAATAATCACACCTTTTTTTGTTGTTTTTTTTTTTTGAGATGGAGTTTCACTCTTGTTTCCCAGGCTGGAATGCAATGGCACGATCTCAGCTCACTGCAGCCTCCGCCTCCCAGGTTCAGGTGATTCTCCTGCCTCAGCCTCCCAAGTAGTGGAATTATAGGCATGTGCCACCACACCTGGCTAATTTTGTATTCTTTTTTTAGTAGAGATAGGGTTTCACCATCTTGGTCAGGCTGGTCTCGAATTCCTAACTTTAGCTGATCCACCCCCCTTGGCGTCCCAAGGTGCTGGGATTACAGGCATGAGCCACCACGCTTGGCCTATCCTGCCTCTTTTTATATCATAGTGCAATGATGGAACACCAGAGACAAAAAAACCAAAAAACAAAAAACAGCTAGAGAGAAAAGACATGTATTATCTTATGTAAAACATATATGTAACAGTAATAATGACATAAACTGATTTATAAAGAAGAGAAGGCAAAAATAAACAGTATTCATAATAAAAAGCTGATAGCAGTAGAAATTTAAAAATTGAAAAATTTCTAAGGAAATTTAATAAAATAGGCAATTTTGTTGAAAAAATATAACCTGAACTGACTCATGTGGATGAAACAAAATACATCTGTGACCTCATTTTACAGGTACAGGCTACATGTTTATAACCACTGTGTTAAAGGTAGTATATGTAAAGTATCCAGCATAGTGCCTGGAACATAGAAAGTGCTGAGTGAAGATCAATATTATATTAACTTGATTGCCTGCTACTAAACTAATTTGTTAGCTTAATAATCATTTATAATTTCTAGTAACAATTACTGAAAATTTTAAGATCGCCAAACATTTAAGAGTTACCTAATATACTTTGACACTAGAGAACAATAAAGTCTCATTTGAGATGTGGGTACTGGGTAATCTGCTTGGCTTATTCATTAGTTAGGGAATATCAACATGGAAGCATTGAGGTGTGTAAAATTTATGTTTATACGTTTGTCATACTGCTTGTTAAATACTTTGAGATCACTTTGAAATAATTGTATCTGGGAATGGTGTGTGTGTAAAGGCAAGGGTTATTGTGATGTATATATAATGACTAAACAGTTGGCAAGATTTATAAAATACAGAAGTAAGGATTGATTGTTGGGAGAAGGGGATGGGTATAGTGATAGAATTCCTTTGCAGTGTTTTAAGGAATGGACGGATCAGAGGAAGTACCAAGGCTAAACAAAATATACCAAGGCACAAAATTATGAACTAGTCTATGTGCCTGGTAGCTCTATATTGTTGAGCAGGAACAGCAGGTACTGTCAGGAGTTGAGAACATCATGCCACTTATACAGATTTTGTGGCATTTTACCTGAAATGGGGAACTTTTGAAGGATCAGATATTATCTCTGAAGGACTCTTTCTTCAGTGTGTTTTTCACTAAAATACTTTCTTCTCACTTGAGACCAGTTAGGGCTTCAGTAGTTGCTTTGATAAGTGGTAAGTGGAATTGGAATTGAGCTTGACTTCAAAATTTCTAGTTTGGGGATTGTATAACACAACTGAGTAAGATTAGGCATATTGGATGAAGTATTTAGATAATGAGTTCACTTTTGAAAATATTGGTTTGGGATGCTTGTACGACATCCAGGTGGAGATAGGAGTCTGAGGTTCAATCAGGTAAAGATTTGTGTTTTTTTAGTATAATGATTATAGTTAAAACCATAAGAGAATGAAATTTTCTAAATAGAAGTGTACATTAGGACCTTAGGGAATGCAAAGACAACAAAGGAGTAAAGA
Organism: Cacajao melanocephalus; assembly: GCA_963573385.1. Lineage (NCBI taxonomy): Eukaryota > Metazoa > Chordata > Mammalia > Primates > Pitheciidae > Cacajao > Cacajao melanocephalus. The sequence goes on along the minus strand of CAUYLG010025989.1, from coordinate 75,478 downwards.
GTTTCAAGGCAGAGGAGTGTCAGCTGTATCTTACGTCTCACAAGGCGAGGATGTCGAGGAATTGAACCTGTGAACATTGCTGATGAGAAAATCAAATGCTGCTGCTGTGGAAAACAGTTTGGCAACTCCTTCCAAAAGTTAAACATAGAATTACCATACGATCCAGCAGTTTCATGCCTAGGCATATACCCAGAATAATTGAAAGCAGAGGCTGAAACAGATACTTGTACACCAGTGTTTGTAGCAGGATTATTCGTAATAGGCAAATGGAGAAAACAACCCAAACATTCATCAGCGTATGAATGGATACACAAAATGTGGCATATGCATATGATGGGATTATTATTTATTCCTTAAGAAGGAATGAAATTTGGGTGTGTGCTGCAACATAGATGAATCTTAAAAACATTATTCCAAGTGAAATAAGCCAGACACAAAAGAATAAATTTTGTGTGGTTCTACTTATAGGAGGCACCTAGAATAGCTACTCTTGTAGAGACAGAAAGTACAATAGAGCTTACCAGGGACTTGCATTGAGGGCAAGAGAATGGGAATTTACTGTTTAAGGGTTACAGAGCATTTGTTTGGGGTAATGAAAAAGTTCTAGAAATGAATAGTGATACCGGTTGCACTTCATTTTGAAGGTACATAATACTAGTGAATTGTACACTTGAAAATGGTTAAAGTGGTGCATTTTATGTTATGTATATTTTAACCCAATTAAAAAAAAAATCTGGGCTGGGCATGGTGGCTCACATCTATAATCTAAGCACTTTAGGAGGCTGAGGCGGGTGGATCATGAGGTCAGGAGATATAGACCATCCTGGTTAACACGGTGAAACCCTGCTTCTACTAAAAATACAAAAAATTGGCCAGGCGTGGTGGCACACATGTATAATCCCAGCTACTTGGGAGGCTGAGGCAAGAGAATCGCTTGAACCCAGGAGTTGGAGGTTGCAGTGAGCCAAGATCGGCCACTGCATGTCAGCCTGGGCGACAGAGCGAGACTCCGTCAAAAAAAAAACAGAAAAAAAACCACAAAAAACAAAAAAATACAAAAAACGAAGTTGAGTGAGTCATTAGAATTCATGCTCTAGGGTAGGAGCTAGGTAAAAAAAAATTCACTTTTAAAAATGAAAGCAAGTTACAAGAGGTTACCATCCATTTTTGTATAAGATACATAGTTGAATGTATAAAATTGCAGTGGAAAAAATCTTGAGGGATTTACATAAAAATCTGGTTATCTCTGGGGTAGAATTTTGGGTAAGATTTTCTTTTTGGTAATTTATCTGTATAAGTGTACTCCAAGCAAATATTTCTTGTGTAATAAGAGAAAAAGAAAAATTAATATTTTAAAACACACTCAAATCTTATAACAGTTCTCTTACTCTGTAGGTATATGGAGCTGCCATTCAGTTTTATGAACCTTACTCTCAGGAACTTCTATCAGAGAAACAGCTTATGCAGCTGGGCCTGTTGACACCTGTGGAGAGAAAAATGGTCTCCAAATCCATCAATACAAACAAATGCATTTGTTTACTCTCACACTGGCCTTTTTTTGAAGCTTTTAGGAAATTTCTTATGTTTATCTACAAACTTTCTGTGTCTGGACCACATCCTCTTCCCATTGAAAAGTATGTATAATGATTAGAAAGATGACTGGTGGAAAACTGGGTATATGAATATATACATTTCATGGTTTGTGTAACTTTTAGCGGCAAAGTTGGAAGGGAAGAAAGGCTACATTCACCCAATTTTTTTTTTATTTTTGCTACTCGAGACTGGAGTGCAGTGGCGTGATCTCAGCTCACTACAACCTCCACCTCCTGGGTTCAAGCAATTCTCTTCCCCAGACTCCTGATTAGTTGGGATTACAGGCACCTGCCACCATACCCAGCTAATTTTTGTATTTTTAGTAGAGAAGGGGTTTCACCATCTTGGCCAGGCTGGTCTTGAACTCTTGACCTCGCGATCCACCCACCTTTGCCTTCCAAAGTGCTGGGATTATAGGCGTGAGCCACCAACTTTTTACTTACTCCTGTCTTCACCTGAATCATTGACTGTGAACTTAAAATTGGATAGTAGTGGCAAGGATGCCCAAATAATCTTTTGAGAATTCAGCTGAAGAAGTAACTCATATAAATTATATTGTGAGTGTTGTTCTTTCTGTTTATCTTCTAATAACCAAAAGATAGTTACGGATATACAAACACACACCCTCCCCACCCACCCACTCATACAAGTGGCCACTATAAATTCTAACCATAATACCTCTCTAAAATGATACAGAAATGAGTAAGCATGAGTTGACTGATGTTAAAAGTGAGGTTTTGGTTTTAGCATTGACAGAATTCTTTGAGCTTTCTCTTCAGTTTGTTCCTTTTGTCGTGGAAATCTTTTGTAAGCAAGAAAAATGTATGTTGAGCTACTCTTTTTTAAACCATCTTTTCTGATTTCTAGTGGCACATTCGCTTCTGTTAATGTTAGTTTATAATGGCTAACAAACCAAAAAGTGTCAAGAGCTTTCTGTAATGTGTTAAAGTATGTGTAAACATAGATGTTTCTTATAATTTCAGAACTTTTACATTATAGCAGAAAGAATATCAGTGAAACATATTAGTTTAGTGATTAATAAGGTAGTGGAATTATGTGAAGGTTTAAAAATAATACTATCCAAAAATCAGCTTTAAAAAGAGTACTGTGCGTAAACTCATCACACTTTGATACTGAAATATGGTTGCAACTTTCATTTTGTACTCTTGAAATGGCAATTTAATGATTTATAGTTCCAGGTTTAACTTTCAGCTGTCAGATTAACGTTTTTTGAAGTAAAATTTAATGTTAGTGATAATTTAGCAACCTTTTGAAAAATTGAAAGCTATGAATAGCTTGTGAAAATAAAATCAATGTATGTAATCAATTTTTTTTTTTCAGTTGAAGTAATATGTTGCATTTTTGTGGCTCCTAAGAACTTCAAACTTTGAAGAAACTTAAGCAATTTTTATAGGTGCAGAAATAGAACGGTTTGGTGGTTCTTCCAGAGTTAGAGTAGTAAATCTGGGATTAAATTCAATTTTAGTGTAAATTCATTATATCACAGTTAGTTGCTCCCTGTACTGGCACTGATAACAAGGGCTATAAAAATTCACTTCTTTCATGAAAATTATTTTTATATTATTTTTATTTATCTGATAATTATAGGGGATATAAATATAGACTTTGAGTCAGGAAATACATTGTGTGTTTCAGAAGTTTAGTGGGCATGGATACGTTCATTTACACTAAGCAGATTTACTTTGCATGCATTATAGATGGCCATATCATATCTGGGATGATATATGGTGAGACTTAAGATTTGTTAAAACCTGTGATGCATTTTAGAAAAGTAATTATGATATTTATTTCAAATTGTTTTCTAGGCACATTTCGCATTTTATGCAAAACATCCCTTTTCCTTCACCACAAAGACCGAGAATCCTTGTCCAGGTAAGCAAAAAAGAGTTTATTTGGGAAGAACTTTGCATATGTTCTCTCCAGTCACTGCAGAGTGAATTTTGTATACCTTTCGGTTTGGGGTACAGCAGTATGCATTCGTGAAGTCCTTGGATTTTCTGTGCTTTGTAGCTTTACTGATTATCCTTTCTTATTAGACTTTGGATTTGAGTGTACAGAACTGAAATAATTATAATCCTTGGTTCATAACATTTTTATCTTTGGCCCATGCATGGCCTTTATGTAGCTAATTTTAAACCCAGGATTATGTTTGGGCATGTTTTTAATATCAGATTCTCTAATAAATATTAAATAAAAAATGAGCAATGGTTGGGGGAGGTTAACTTAAACAAGGTCTATAATAGTACTGTGCTAAAGGACCAGTTTCTTTTTATTTTCAGTAAGTAGCAGACGTAGGTTGTGACATATGCATATATAGCTTATGACATATGCAACATGAACAGGTCTATACCCTCTCTGTAGTAATAGTTCCACTGATCACATGCTTGGATATGAGAGAGAGGTCAAATTGTCATAAAAGTTGCTTAATGTTTTGCTCTTCATTTATATACTATATGGACTGTAAGAATTAACATACTGGCATACTTAACATACTTTGAGTAGCACTGGTCGATAGAGGGAAGCCATTTAAAAGTTTTTCTAAGACATTCTTAACATTATATATGGTAGGATTAAGTCAGATATTGTTGATCTAAATGTTATTTCAGTTCCACAACTATTAATGTGCCAAGCAATTGCTAAGTGCCTACAGTCTGTTGAGCAAAATTGAATTTGAGGGTTTTCAAAAGCAATGATTTCATAAATTTTAAATGATTGTATCTTAACCAATTAAGTGAATCAAAATTCTGTCAAATCAAATTCTGAGAAAGAACTAATATAATACCGCTTAGTAAATACTGCTGTTAGTTTGTATTTTAGTATGTTCCAAAAAGTGTGTCTGCATGTTAAATTATTAATGTTTTCAGTGTTACCTTTGATCTAAATATATAGATTTCAAAAGCAGTTTTGAAATTTGTCTCTTAGTTTGGTTAATATACCTTTATCTTTTTTTTTTTTTAAGCTGTCAGTTCATGATGCATTAATATTATCACAGCCAGTTTCTACACCTTTACCACTAAGGTAATTACTGCTATTTAAAATGATATACTTATTCACTTGGAGCAGAATGCTTTAAAATGTTTTAGTGATTAGTATAAAAAAGTTAATTGTTATTTTACAAACTAGGTACAAATAGCCTTAATGTTTCTGACTTTGATAGCTGGATGGATGGTGGGGCTATTTTATAAATGGGAACAGTTAAGAGAGTTGCAAGACTGCATATAGTGGATACTTCCTTTTTCTTCTCATCTCTCCTTCTCATATCTAGTTCATAACTAAATGTTCAAGGTGAACTGATTTTAACCTTCTAAATATCTTGAATCCATTTACTTCTTTTCATCTATATCACACTAGGTGTGCATGGTGTCTTACCAGACGAATTCACTATTAGGCTCGTATTTGGTACCTTTTTCCTCATCTTTCTTCAGTTTTTTATCCACCCTGTAGCCAGTGTGTCCTTTTGAAAATGCAAATATAATAGTATCATTTCAATTTCAGCGCAACCTGTTGCTGTTTTCACCCTTCCCTTACTATGCTTTAGTCACAATAGATTTATTTCAGCTTATTGGCTATGACAACAGTTTTTTCTTGCCCCAGGGCCTTTGCATATATTGTCTGTCACCCCTTTACTCCCATCTTTATCTCCATTCTTCTGAGAATTGATAAATGCCTTTTGTTACTAGAGGATGAGTTTAAATCACCTAGTTATACTATCTTATTAAATTTTCTACTTTTCATTGGTAAATAAGTGAAGACTTGAAATTAACTCTAGACTCTCAATCTGTTAATACTTGAGAAATAATTTAATAAGCAAATCTTAACATGTTTTAGCAAAATAGTTCACAGTTATCTATTTTTCTCTTTTTTTTTTTCCTAGTGGAGCCAACTTTAGCACCTTGCTAATGAATCTGGGTCCTGAGAATTGTGCAACACTGCTGCTCTTTGTTTTACTTGAGAGTAAAATTCTGCTGCATTCTCTTAGGCCAGCAGTCTTGACTGGGGTTGCTGAAGCGGTTGTAGCTGTAAGTATAGAATTTTCCTTTTAGGACAAAATTACTGACAGGTAATTTTTACTCCAAAGGGAAATTTCCTTCAAAAACAGCAACTTTGAAAGCAACAACAAATTTTTAAAAAGCAAGTTTGAAAAATTACCAGCCCAGTAAAAGTTGAACATAATCTGCTGGCAAAGAGAAATAGGAAATATAAAGAAAACAAAGGTTATTTCTATCTGAGGAAAAATGTCAGTTTCCATTTGTTCATATTTTAGAGTTCTTCCCAAAGTAAAAACTATATGCTTGTATAATAAAGCCTGAGAATGAAGCTGATTGTATTGAGAGGCTCTGGCCAGTTTCAGCTGTTCTAAAATTAGGCAAATGATTACATAGTTAATTTCTCCCCATTTTAACTTTTAATAATTGTGAATCAGTAATATATAGGAAATTCTAAGTGATTTTGAAATAGGATAATATACAGAGGCTGAGCTCTTTTGTAAAGCATAATAAATTGTTAAAAATTGAAGTTGTTCCCTGCTTAAAACCCTTTGGCTTCCCATTGCACTTAGAATGAAGTTTGATTGCTGGACATGGTGGCTCACGCCTGTAATCCTAGCACTTTGGGAGGCCAAGGTGGGCAGGTCATCTGAGGTTGGGAGTTTGAGACCAGCCTGACCAACATGGAGAAACCCCATCTCTACTAAAAATACAAAATTAGCTGGGTGTGATGGCACATGCCCGCAATCTCAGCTACTTGGGAGACATGAGGCAGAAGAATCAAGCTGAAATCGTGCCATTGCTCTCCAGCCCAGGCAACAAGAGTGAAACTCCGTCTCAAAAAAAAAAAAAAAGAGAATGAAGTCTGAATATATAGGGCATTATAGGCCATCGTATAGAACTTTAGATGTTCCACTTCTCCAACCCTATCACCCATTAGTTGTTTAATTTAAAATAGTTGACTCTGCTCTCTTCCCTTCCTCGTTTTAAGAATGTAAGATTCTTAGGAGTAAGGACCTAATCTCTTGTTTACTCCTATATTCTCAGCACTTGTTATAGTTGCTTAGCACAGAGTAGGCCCTCAATAAATACTTCTTAAAACAACAAATGGGGTATGTCTCCAAGATCTTAATCTGGTTGGAGAAATGCTGTTAGGACTGAAAACAATAATAACCATAAGAGGCAGCTTATAGGAGGATCCTCATTAAGTGTTACTTTTCCAAGTCATCACAGTTGTGTGTGAAAGCAAAAGTTGTTAGAATATGAAAATATTTGTTAACGAACACATTTTAGAAAGTTCCCACCCAGGCTGGGGGTGATGGCTCACGCCTGTATTCCCAGCACTTTGGGAGGCCGAGGCGGGTGGATCATGAGGTCAGGAGATTGAGACCATCCTGGCCAACATGGTGAAACCTCGTCTCTACTAAAAATGCAAAAATTAGCTGGTCATCATGGTGGGCACCTGTAGTCCCAGCTACTCGGGGGGCTGAGGCAGGAGAATAACTTGAACCTAGGAGGTGGAGGTTGCAGTGAGCCGAAGACTGTCTAAAAAAAAAAAGTTCCCACCCAAATATTTCTTACTGAATAAAACATTACTGTTTGTTCAAGCCCCTTTGTCAAAATCATGGTGCCCTAGTCTCTTGATGGATTTCAGTAATATGGTGCAAGAACAGCTGAAAAAAGTGCTAAATGGAATTGGTACTCTTACGAAAAATTCCAGAGTATATTAGATTTACGTAACTGATGTTGGAGAGCTGTCTGAATTGCATGTAAAATCATTTATAAGTCATGACTGGTAGTTATGCCAGTTACCATTTGAAGAAGAGAACATTGAAAAGAATGGTGACAAAACAATGGTGACAAAACAATACTGCAAAAGGAGAATGATTTAAATATCAATATCAAAGAATTAATAGAGACCCATAGCAAAGATTGATGAAACATACGAGAGCATTATAAAAAGTGACCCTATAGTGTTGCAAAAGGCAAAGGTGAAGAGAAGGATATCATATTTTGCTAGCACATAGTTTTTTTCTAAGGTTTCTTAGATAGTTGCAGGTATAACATACCTTTTGTTGAATAGAAGATAATTGTCTCTCAAGGAAATTTGAAGTCCTTGCAGGGTCCTTTGTGAGTGGCTCTGCCCCTCAGCAATCTGATTTCATTTTCCATTACTCTTCTTGCTCACTCTTCTCCAGCATTCTGGCCTTACCGTCCTGGGAGCATTAGGCATTCCCCATACTTTAAGGCCTTTGCCCTAGCTGTTCCTTCTCATTGAAGCACTCTTCTCCTATATATCCCTTTGGCTAAATCTCTCACCTTTTTCAGGTTTCAGCTTTGTTGTCACTTGATTAATGAGGCCTGTCCTGTTTGTTCTCATACACCTGCTTTTCTTCTCTCCTGCTCTGAACTCTAATGTCCTTCACTTGGGTTTCCTTTTCTTTCTTTCTTTCTCTTTTTTTTTCATAGCACTTATCACTTCCTGACATATAGGTTGAATATCCTTTATGCAAAATGCTTGGAAAAAAGTGCTTTGGATTTAGGATTTTTTCTTTTTTAATTTTGGCATATTTGTAGAATACACACTGGTTGAACATTCCTAATCTGAAAATCCCAAGTCCTAAATGCTTCTATGAGCAATTTCTTTTTAGCATTATGTTTGTACTCAAAAAGTTTTGGGTTTTGGAGCACTTTGGATTTTGGATTTTAAATTAGGGAAGCTCAGCCTATAGTATAATATTTATTTATTATGTTTTTCATTTTTTTCCCTCTCTTTCTGCTAGACAAGGTGTTTACAAACGATGGCTGAATCCTGCCTGCCAAATCCTGCCTTCCACTGATTTCTATAAGATTTTATTGGAACATAGGCCATTTATTCATATCTTGCCTATGACTGCTTTCATGCATGACAGAAGAGTTAAATAGTTGAGACAGAGACAGTATGGCTCACAGGGCCTAAAATATTTACTAATTTTTACAGAAAAAGTTGCTGTATCCTAAACTCTTGTCCTAAACTGTAAATCTCATGAAGACAGTAATCTGTTTCATTTATTGTTAAGCTCCCATTATGTAGAACAGTGATTGCTACATAGCAAGGGCCCAAATATTAAGTAAATAAATGTTTGAAGACAAAATTCCAATCCTGAATAACCCTCTGCAATAGCTGGCAGAGGTAGTAAGTGTTATAGGCATTTCTTCGCGGTGAGTGGTGACGGATGAGGGTGAGAATTGAACTAGACCTTGAAAGATAACAAGGATTTTTATAGTAGAAGAAAAATATTATATATATATAATTAGTACTAAAAAATTTTAGTACTAATTAATTATTAAAATTTTTTCTTTCTAAAATTTGTTCATTCATTTATTTTTATGGAGATGAGAGTCTGACTCTGTTGTTCAGGCTGGTCTTGAACTCCTGGCCTCAAGCAATCCTCCTGCTTCAGCCTCCCAGAGTGTTGGGAGTCACTGCATTTGGCTTTAACATTTTTATTCTTTTTTTAAAAACATCAAAAAATGTGTCTTTTTTTTTTTTTTTTAAAGCACAAATGATGCAATTAAAGTTTTGTAAAGGAAAACTGGTAAAGATTCTTTTTCTTTTCTTTTCTTTTCTTTTCTTTTCTTTTCTTTTCTTTTCTTTTTTTCTTTCTTTTTTTTTTTTTTTTAAAATAAGATGGGGTTTCACCATGATGGCCAGGCTGGTCTTGAACTCCTGACCTCAGGTGATCTACCCACCTTGGTCTCCCAAAGTGCTAGGACTACAGGCGTGAGCCACCGCGCCGGCCTGGTAAAGATTCTTGAGGAATTTTTTTTTCTCTTTTTTCTTTTTATGTCTCATCATGTCTGAATTGAGGAATGTTTTATATTGACTGCATTCTTTCTTTTTTGGAGATGGAATCTTGCTTTCTCACCCAGGCTGCAGTGCAGTGGCATGAACTTGGCTCACTGCAACCTCCACCTTCTGGGTTCAAGCTGTTCTCCTGCCTCAGCCTCCTGAGTAGCTGGGATTACAGGGGTGCGTCACCACACCGAGCTTATTTTTTACTTTAGTAGAGACGGGGTTTCACCATGTTGGCCAGGCTGGTCTTGAACTCCTGACCTCAGGTGATCCACCCACCTCGGCCTCCCAAAGTGCTAGGATTACAGGCGTGAGCCACCGCGCCCAGCCTAGTAAAGATTCTTGACGAATTTTTTTTCCTCTTTTTTCTTTTTCTGTCTCATCATGTCTGAATTGAGGAATGTTTTTTATTGACTGTATTCTTTCTTTTTTTGGAGATGGAATCTTGCTCTGTCACCCAGGCTGCAGTGCAGTGGCATGAACTTGGCTCACTGCAACCTCCACCTTCTGGGTTCAAGCTGTTCTCCTGCCTCAGCCTCCTGAGTAGCTGGGATTACAGGCGTGCGTCACCACACTGAGCTAATTTTTTATTTTAGTAGAGACGAGGTTTCACCATGTTGGCCAGGCTGGTCCTGAACTCCTGATCTCAAGTGATCTGCCCACCTTGGCCTCCCAAAGTGTTGGAATTACAGGTGCAAGCACTGTGTCAGCCTATTGACTGTTTTTTAAGATGTCAAACATCACTGATGTTTATTTGAACAGTTAGGAATTTTTTTTGTTGAGATCTTTAATAAGCTATTAGCATTCCTAGGAAAATCAGTAGCTTTTTGTTGTTGTTTTTTTAAATCCTTGGTGATTTTAGTAGGATTTTGATCTGAGGTAATTTTGAGAATTAATAGGTGAATGAAATGTGTAAGAGGTAAAGATCATAAGTTTGTTTTATGACATTTTGGGTCATTTTATCAAATTTTGACTCTCCATAAAATTGGAATGTGGGCTTTGTATAGATATTAGAAAAGTTAACATGCAAAGAGCTATTAGTATTTCTGTTGTGCTTATGGTCATTGCCATGGCTTGAAATTTTTAATTACATTTGTTCATAGTATTGCTTAGTAGTATTTTATAGTCATTTAGTTTTGGAATGAAGTTTAAGGTAAACAAAACAGACTTAACTGTTTTTCAGTGGTCCCGCTTTAGTGTATTAGTTACTTATATAATTTCTATTGCAAATTTAAAATTTGGTTAATTTTTTAAAACTTTTTTCCCAGATGATCTTTCCATTTCAGTGGCAATGCCCATATATTCCCCTTTGTCCTCTTTCACTGGCTGCAGTGCTTAGTGCACCTTTACCATTTATAGTTGGAGTTGACTCAAGGTATTTTGATCTTCATGACCCACCACAAGATGTTGTTTGCATTGACTTGGATACGAACATGTTATATGTGTAAGTTGATTCATTTTATATTACTCACATTTATATTTTTCAGTATATATAGTTACAGTTCTTTGAAAGCATCTAGAAATATGCTATTTTTGGTAGTTGTTAGATCTTCATCTTAAATACAGCAGCTGTCAACCAGGGCAGGTATCGGAATCTGGGAACGCTGTGTGATTTGGAAAAAATCATGTTCAATATTATAATAGTTTATGTCTGGGTAACAATGTTACATGTAAGTAGGAATATTTATGTTTATCAGAAGAGACTATGAGTTTGAAAAGTAATGGGTAAACACTGCTTTCAGAGCTCAAGAGATGATATGCTTTCTAGGTTTTTTTTTTTAATCTCTCTTGGAATCTCTTTTATAAAGGCACTAGGTTTAATTCAGAATGCATATGTAAGTGAAATGGGTTTACTCATTGGAGATAAAGTTTAGTTACAGTATAGGGTGATAGTATACCATTTGCTTATTTGTCAGGATTTGAATTTTATAAGGATTTATTCTTTACTGCATCTAAATTGGTATTAAAAATCAGTTATAGTTTGTGTTTGCTGGAGGTGATAATTAAGTACAGCAGCGGTACAACTGACGGTTCAGAGAGTAGCAAACCACATTAATAAAAGAAATAGTTCTGGATGGATGTTTAAGGGTTGCCGCTTCCCCCACCAAAAGTGGGAAAGGGCAGTAAGTATTCAAAATTTTCTAGTGTTGGTGCCAACTTCCACGCTGTGGAACACTTTTATTCTTTACTGTTTGAGATTGGTAGAAAATAAATAGAGAAGAATTTGGGGTGAGGCCTAAATAGTCCCAGCAGTAGAATTGGTTGGAAAATATTTTTATGTGAACCAAAAAAATAGCCTAAGGAAGTAAGAAGACATTTACTATAACTTAAAATATAATTTTGACATGAATCTACCATTGTATTTTGAAGCTGTATAGCTGTAGTAGCTCCTTATGTATATTTTGATTTACTTACAGCTTGGAAATAATGAACAAGTTACATTAATTAAATAATTTTTTGTAGCACACATTTCGTTGTTTATAGACTACTCTTCCTGAAAAACAATTATTTCAGGAATGTTTTCATTGTGGTGCTTTTAGAAATAATTATTTATGAAGTTAATACTCAGATTTTTTTTACCTTATTTTATTTACTGTTCTGTATAAAATAACATGGAGATTCTTAATTTTGCCCAGTTTTGAATAACTTTTATAAAACTTCCGGTAATCAAAACATTATTTTCTAAGGTAAATTTGAAGTGTTTGTACTCGCTTCGGCAGCACCTATACTAAAATCGGAACGATACAGAGAAGATTAGCATGGCCCCTGCAAAATTTTTTTTTCTTTAAAAAGAAAATTAAAAAAAAAAATTGAAGTGTTTGCTCTATTTTGTTGATTGATTGATTGATTGATACAGAGTCTTGCTCTTTCGCCTAGGCTTGAGTGCAGTACTGCAACCTCCACCTCCTGGGTTCAAGCGATTCTCCTGCCTCAGCCTCTTGAGTAGCTGGAATTACAGTTGCATGCCACCATGCCCGGCTAATTTTTTTGTATTTTTAGTAGAGATGGGGTTTCACCTTGTTGGCCAGGTTGGTCTTGAACTCCTGATCTCAGGTGATCCGCCCACCTCACTTCCCAAAGTTCTAGGATTACAGGTGTGAGCCGCTGTGCCCAGCCTGCTCAGTTGTGTTTAAAGAGTTATGAAATGTGCCCAGGTGTAGTTTCTCATGCTTGTAATCTCAGTACTTTGGGAGGCTGAGGCAGGAGGATCACTTAATTTAAGTCCAGGAGTTTAAGACCAGCCTGGGCAAACGTGGTGAGACTCCATCTATATAAAATAAAAAATTAGCCAGGAATTACCTGGAAGCACTAATGTTGCTTGGTAGGGAATGAGCATTTTCAACTTACTAGCAAATACCAGATTATCCTCCCAAGTTTACTCTGTCCTCGGCAGATGAGTTCTCTTTGTTTTATATCCTTGCCAGCATTTGTGGTCAGACTTTTAAGTTTTTTAGTAATTTGACGGTAATGGTATCTCACTGTGGCCTTAATTCACATTTCCTTAATTAGTAGCAAATGGAACATTTTAATATCTTTGTGCTCCTTGGTTTTCCTCTCCTGTGAATTGTATGTTCCTTTGTTGGTGTGTTTTCCTGTTAGACTGTCTTTTTCTTTTGATTTGTAGAAATTGTATATATAATCTGGAATTAATTCTAGGTCTGCTGCATACATTCCAAATAGCTTCTTCCACATTGTGACCTTTCATTCCATTCTGTTTTTGGTGTCTTTTGCTAAAGGCCTATTTTAATTTATTGAATTTTTTAATTTCTCTTTATGGAGTACTGTTTTTGGTTTTTGTATGTGAAATTTTGCCCTAAGGCCATGAAATATCATGGTTATTTTTAAAGTTGTGAGGTTTTGCCTCTCTCATAAAGTTCTTTAATTCAGCCAAACTTGATATGACATATCAGTTTCTGTATTTGTATAGACGTGTATAAAAAGAATTTTTCCTTTGATTTGTTTCAGCCTCTTGCTAGTATTATACTATATTAATGACTCTAAAATTAAGTTGTCCACAACATGAATGAACCTTGAAAACATTACGTTAAATGACCTTATATTATAATTCAGGTTATATGAAATGTCTGAAACAGGCAAATCTCTAGAGGCAGAAAGTAGATTGATAGTGGTTGCCTTGGAATGGAGAGGATGGGAATATTGGAAGCTAAGTGACTATGGGATTTCTTTTTGAGGTAATGAAAATATTCTAAAATTTATTGTAGTGGTAGTTATACAATTCTGTGAATAGAATAAAACCATTGAATTGTACATGTCAGATGGGTCAATTGTATGGTATATGAATTTATATCTTAATAAAACTGTTTTAAAAAGTCATAGTATGAGATTTTTTGGCAATGTCCATGGCAAATCCTCTTACCTCTGTTCTTTTTAAACATTGTTTTGACTAGTGGCTCGTGCCTGTAATCCCAGCACTTTGGGAGTTCGTGCATCACCTGAGGTCAGGAATTTGAAACCAGCCTGACTGATATGGTGAAACCCTATCTCTACTAAAAATACAAAAATTAGCTAGGTGTGGTGGTAGGTACCTGTAGTCTCAGCTACTCAGGAGGTTGAAACAGGACCTGGGAGGTGGTGGTTGCAGTGATCCAAGATTGTGCCACTGCACTCCAGCCTGGGTGACAAAGCGAAACTCTGTCTAAAAAAAAAAATTGTTATGACCATATATGGTTCTTTGTTTTTCCCTATAAATATTAATGCCATCTTGTTAAGCGCCACACAAAATTATATTGGGATTTTGGTTAGAATTTTATTGTATTTATACATTTGTTTGGAGGCAGATGATACCGTTTTGACACACATTGAAAATATGCACAAGAAATATGATCCATGAATGTGGTATTTCACTTCATTGATCTTTTTAAAGTTTTTCAGTAAACTTTGTATTTTCTCCAGAAAGATAATTCACATCTTTTGTTAGACTTATTTATTCCCAAGTACCTTTTGGTTTTTATTGCTTCTGTAAATGGTATTTTTAACAACACTTTTTACTTGTTGCTGGGGGATGGAAATGTTGATTTTTATATAGTGGTGTTACAGCTAGCAACTTAGTTGAATTCTCTTATTTATTTTATTTTATTTTTCTGTAGAGACAGGGTTTCACCATGTTGACCAGGCTGGTCTTGAACTCCTGGCCTCAAGTGATCCGTCCACCTTGGCCTCCCAAAGTGCTAGGATTACAGGCCTGAGCCACCGTGCCCGGCTGAATTCTCTTATTTTAATTTCTATATTATCTTCAATTTTCTGCCTATAAACATCACATTTATTTAATTATACTACTGTAATGTATTTTTAAATTTTTTGTCTTAATTCTTCAGCTAGGATTACTAGTGTAATGTTGAATAGAAGTAGTTATAGTTGGTATCTTGTCTTGTTTCTAATTGCAAAGGGGATGCTTTGAGCAGTTTATCATACAATATGATTATTGATATATAACAGGGATTGACATCTGGCATAAATAAAGTTTTATTGGAACACAGCCACGCTTATTCATTTACATATGGTCCATGGCTGCTTTCATGATACAGCAGCATGTTTGAGTAGTTGTGACAGAGACTGTAATGTCCTCAAAGCCTAAAATATTTACTATCTGGCCCTTTTAGTGAAAATTTTCCCATCCCTCCTCTAGAGTTTTGGTATCTTAATCATAAATTAAGGAATTTACCTTTTACTTTGTCATTAAAAATTTTTTTAAATCATAAATATTGAATTTTATAAATACCTTTTGTGATCCTCTTGTAGTTCATAAGCGTGATAATTGAATGTTGAATTGTGATCAGGACATTCTCTGTTACTACTTGTTGAGATTTGCTTTAAAGCAAAGTATATGGTCAGTTTTTGTAAATATTCTATGTGAAAGAGTTGCTAGAAATTGCCAAAAGACCCGTAACTCTGTAGAAAATAGGGAAAGATTATGAAGTCTTTTCACAGAAAGTCAAATAAGCTTAAGCTTATTTAATGCTTAAGCACCTCACTCGTTATAAGAGAAACGCCACATTAGTTCTACATGTTAATACTGCTTTTTCACTTTTCAGATAAGCAAAAAAAAAAAAAAAAATTCAAAATGAAATGCTTAAATAGCATACTATTTGAAGATGATGGGAAATAAGCAGTCTTTATGCATTCACTGCAGTTAGAAGTGGGATATATATGATCACAACATCTGTGGAGGAAATTTGACAACATTTGTCAAAATTACAAATATATATACTTCAGCAATTCCACTTCTAGGAATTTATTGTAAAGTTTTATTTCGTATAAAATTATGTTTGTTCAAAATAGAAAAAGAAAAATCCAGGTGTCCCAGACTTGTTAAATGGTTCCTGCGATGGAATACTACTATAAAAGCTATAAAATGAGTAAGGATGCTTTCTGTATTGGAAAAAAAATCACAAAAGATATTTTGTTTTTGTTTGTTTTTGAGACAAGAGTCTTGCCATGTCACCCAGCTGGAGTGCAGTGACACGATCTTGGCCTCCTGGGATTTTCACCTTCCAGGCTCAAGCAATTCTCGTGCCTCAGCCTCCTGAGTAGCTGGGATTACAGGCGGGTACCACCATGCCCACTTAATTTTTGTATTTCTATAGAGATGGGATTTCGCATGTTGGTCAGGCTGGTCTCAAACTCCTGGCCTCAAGTGATCCTCCTACATTGGCCTCCCAAAGTGCTGAGATTACAGGTGTGAGCCACCTTGCCTGGCTACAAAAGATATATTATTAAATGAAGAAAATCAAGGTGGTAATTGTGTATTACAGTGTGCTGCTACTTGTGCAAAAGAAAAGGCAGGGAATAATTATGTTTACTTGTATCTGCTAGTTTTGGGATAAAGAAACATTAAAAATGCACAAGAAACTAGTGATTATGTATTATGGGGGTAAGGGAACTGAGCAGATGTGGAACAAGGGTGTATCTGTGTGTTTTAAGTTATTTTTGAGCTATGTGATCATATTAAAGTTTTAAAACTCCAAGCGTGATGTTAGATTTTTCAATTACATTGTATAGTTATTTGGACATTTGCTACTTAAGGCTCTGTTATGAAGGACACTCAAGTTTAGAATTGTTCTGCAGTTAAACTCATATTTTGTCTTGTAGCTACTTTAAAAAATAATCACTGATGCTCTTTTTGTTAGTTTTTTCTTTTCTTCTCATTAATATGTTAGATGTATTATGTTATATTTGGTATATCTTTTCCCATCCTTTTAATTTCAGATATTTTGTTTATAATATATAACTGGCATTAAAAATTGAATCTAACATTTGTCTTTTTATTGTAGAATCCATTAATTTACATGTATTGTTATATATTTGAATGTTTCTGTCTTATTTTGTCCTTTTCATTCTGCTTTTTCAGTGCTGTTATACTTTTTTCTCTTTCAGATTGAATGAATTATTCTGTTTTTTCCCATCTACTTACCTAAATGTTATATTATGTATGTGTGTTTATATAATTTCATATTTATGTTTGTTTAATGATTCCTCTTAATATTTTAATATGGGTACTTAGAGCTTAAAAGTAATATTTTACTCTTTCACACAGTAAAGTAGACTTTAAAATACTTTAATTGGCAACATCTTCTAACTCTTATTGGTAAAAAACAATTAATTTTACAATTGATGGCTGCTTAGATTAGATGAAATGCAGTTTATCTACTCACAGTAGCCCTGTATATTAGGTACATTATCAGCCCTCATTTTGCAGGTTAGAAAATTGAGTAACAGACTAGTTAAGTGATTTATACAAAGTCTCACAGATAGTAAACATCAGGGCCAGGTTACAAATGGTTGATAATCCAGACAGTAATGATTTAATTTGGGGAGTGGTAAAATATAGCACTAAAATATTAGACAGTGATTACATAAAATGAGGTAAATTGATCAGAGTTAAACCTGACATGTTATCACTTCTAAGACAGTTTTAGAGATGTTAAAATATATCTTTGAACACTATCAGGCACAAAGGAAGTGTTACCTCTCTTATAAGACATTTGTCCTTACAAAGAGGATATTATGTTTGCTTCCTTTCTGGTGGTGTTAAGCTAGGGAGCACTTGAAGTTAGTTATTTTGACTTAAAGTTTCTTGCGCCATGCCGGTAGCATGCAGTCAAACTCATAACCCATTAGTTGGCAGGCTTATAGTAATGAATTCTCAGGGGAGATCCCTCCTCCAATCAAAATCCAAGCTGAGGGAGGTAAGCTATTAGGACGCAAGGCATAAGGATGATACAGTGATTAGCTAGGCATGGTGGCATGTGCCTGTAATCCCAGTTACTTGGGAGGCTGAGGCAGGAGAACTGCTTGAACTCAGGAGGAAGAGATAGTAGTGAGCCGAGATTGTGCCGCTGTACTACAGCCTGGGCAACAGAGCAAGACTTCCTCTCGAAAGAAAGAAAAAAAAAAGAACGATACTATGGACTTTGGGGACTTGGGGGAAAGGATAAGAGGGGGTTGAAGGAAGAAGGACTACACATGGGGTACAGTGTATACTACTTGGGTGATGGGTGCACCTAAATCTCAGAAATCACCACTAAAGAACTTATTCATGTAACCAAATACCACCTGTTCCCCTCAAACCTATTGAAATTTTAAAAAATTGACATTTTAAATTAAAATAAAAAATTTTAAGTGTGCAAAAAAAAGATTCCAAAATACAGTGACTTGCTTGGAACAAAAAAACCACATGTGAACTGCACTGAGTGCTAAAGAAAAATAATACAAAATAGAAACTGATTAAAAATAATTTAATTTTTTATTAGTTAAAAATTAAATTTTTATTAATTAAATTTATTGATCAGCTAATATAAAGGTACAACCAGGGTTCTGGATTGATTCTAAAGCTGGAATCTCTGCCCTTTTCATTATGCCATGCTACATTTAGAGAAACCTAAACAATTTCTGACTTAGGTAAAGGGCTTAGAATTGTAGCATTTTGGGTTAAAAAAAGAAACTGGCTTGGTGTGGGAGCTCATGCCTATAATCCCAGCACTTTGGGAGGCTGACATGGTAAAACCTCGTCTCTACTAAAATAAAAAATTAGGCCAGCATGGTAGCACACCCATGTAATCCCAGCTACTCAGGATTCTGAAGCAGGAGAATTGCTTGAACCTGAAAGGCCGAGGTTGCAGTGAGCTGAGATGGTGCCATTGCATTCCAGCCTGGATGACAGAGTGAGACTCTGTCTCAAAAAAAAAAGAATCAAAGCTGAGCCAGCCTTTCCAGGGTACCTATTTTATTTGGAAGTCTCAGTTCTAACATACTTCTAGGTGATACTGAGACTTGGTCTTCTGTTCTCTAAGGAGTCTTTAAAATCGAAGGCTCTCTGTTAATTCTCAGGGCAGATGTGGCCTTGGTGTTATGCTGGATATTCAGCCACTGAAACTTTCCCCAATTTTCTTGCCAGCTTAGCCATGAATTTTAAAGAACATGTGTTATATTTATGCTAACTTTTTTAAGAAGAGGGCTTTTCAGGCATTTGTGTCTGCTGTATTTTATATTGTTATATTCTTGGAATATACATGTATATATTTTATATTCTTGGAATATAAAATTCTGGAAACAGAAGCTTTTAGTAATACCTTTAAAAATGGTCCTTTTTGGCCGGGCGTGGTGGCTCACGCCTGTAATCCAAGCACTTTGGAGGCCAAGGCAGGCAGATCACCTGAGGTCAGGAGTTTAAGACCAGCCTGAACAACATGGTGAAACCCCGTCTTTAAAAAAAAAAAAATGGTCATTTCTATGGCTTTGGGTTTTTGTTTCTTTGTTTGTTTTTGGCAGAATCTTGCTCTGTTGCCCAAGCTGGAGTGCGGTGGAACAATCTCGGC
Organism: Cacajao melanocephalus; assembly: GCA_963573385.1. NCBI lineage: Eukaryota > Metazoa > Chordata > Mammalia > Primates > Pitheciidae > Cacajao > Cacajao melanocephalus. Next base: position 56,207 of record CAUYLG010025989.1, on the reverse strand, counting down.
TCACTGCAACCTGTGTCTTCCAGGTTCGAGTGATTCTCCTACTTCAGCCTCCTGAGTAGCTGAGACTACAGGCACACACCACCACACCTGGCTAATTTTTGTATTTTTAGTAGAGACGGGGTCTAACCATGTTGGGCAGGCTAGTCTGGCTTTGGTTTTTATTGTTTCATGATCATAGATTATATTGAATAATGGTACTCTGATTATTTTATTTTTAACTGTGAGGGCTGGCTGAACTACATGTACTTTTAATCCTTACTTAAATTCCAGTTCTTCTCTTTTGGCACACAGCATTTTAGAAGCCTACCAGTAGTAGTTTGAAGTCTCAAGTCAGCTAGATTTGACACTTATAATATCATAATTCTAAAATGTAACTTTTGAAGTTAGGCCTCAGTGTTGTTTTCCTAACTCCAGTATTGAAAATATATGTTGGAGGCTAAGAATGAGATGGCTAAATTTGACTAAGGTTGATTGAATAAAAAGATAACTTCCTGGAAAATCACTTATTCAAACTGTTTGCATCAGTTGTAACTTCAGTAAAAACATCTTTTCCATTTTTTTGTTTTAGGTTGATGCAAGAATTTTGTTTAGTAAAAGCAGATTATGAATAACAAATTTTATGAATTTTATTCTGATTTAATAGATCAGATGAAAAGAAGAACATGAACTGGAAGCAACTTCCCAAAAAGCCATGCAAAAATCTACTTAGCACCTTAAAGAAATTGTATCCCCAGCTGTCTTCAGGTAATGTGAGAAAAAAGGAATATTGTTAATGAAGGAATGTATAGGAGAAAATTCTTCTTAAATTTAAACATAATAATACCATTTTCTGTTTTTATTTCCTTTGTTAGTTCACCGAAAAACTCAAGAAGGCTCAGCAATTGATATGACTCCAATTGAAGCAGATTTCTCCTGGCAAAAGAAGATGACACAGCTTGAGATGGAAATTCAAGAGGCATTTTTACGCTTTATGGCATCTATTTTAAAAGGATATAGAATATACCTCAGACCAATCACAGAGGCTCCTTCACATAAAGCCACAGCTGCTGATTCATTATTTGACCGACAGGGTGAGTAGCATTGAAAGTACAATGCCTATTATTGAAGTGAAAAATATTTTATATTTGATGTTGCTGCCACGAAATACTTAATGTATAAATTATTAAACATTTATATTAAAATATAATGAACTTCCATGTTTATGTAACCTAGCTCTATGACTAGAATTTCTTGTCATTTTTGTATCTCACTTTTTTCCTGGGAAATTTGAAACTAGAGATATTTAATTATGAGAAGTCAGAGATGTTGCCTACATTTACAATACCATGTAGTCAGTTATCTTAGTAGAACATAACTGGTGATTTTCCTAATTTCTACACTTTTTTTTTTTTTTTTTAAATAGAGCAGAGTCTTGCTGTATTGGCCAGGCTGGTCTTGAACTCCTGGTCTCAAGTGATCCTTCTCCCTTGGCTTTCCAAAATGCTGAGATTACAGGTGTGAGCCACTGCATCGGGCCAGATGTGTACGCTCTTGGCTTTACAATTAGTGTGTGCCACCACATTTTAAACATTTTTGACTAATGTAGCTTTGTTCCAGGGAAAACCATAACATTCATTCATTTTAGTATATTTTGTTTTAGGAAATTATAGAGACTTTTGTTGTTATTCAGCTACTGTGATATATGTAGTAGCAACCTTACATCTATATCAATATTCATATGAAATTATTTTACTTTTTTTTGTTTTTACCCAGTGATTACTTTAAAAAAGATCTGTATTTTCCTAATAATCCTTTTGTCCTTTATATCTCTGCTTTAGGATAACTTACCACTTAAATATTTATTTAGTCACCACTTACTGGCTAGTTATTATGTAGGGATATAAAGAAGTATAAAACCTAGCTCTATGGGATCTTAAATGGAAAAAAAATCAAAATATTTTAAAAATAGGACATGTACTCAAGAAAACATATTTTATGCAATTTTAATTTGGAAGTTTTAAGAATTAAAGAAAAGGGATATTTTTCCAAATATTCCAATATTTCACAATGGGTATTTTGAAAGACTTCAAGGAGGAAGCATGATTTGGAAGAATGGGTAGAATGAAGATAAATGGAGAAGAGCAAGAAAGGCTTTCTGGAAGTCCATAGGCATTAAGAGTCAAATCTGAGCTAGAATTTCAACTTTGTTATTTATAGAGTCTTTCTGGAGCTTATTAAAGTTTTCTTGACTAGGCACGGTGGTTTATGCCTATAATCCCAACACTTTGGGAGACTGAGGCTGGCAAATCACCTGAGGCCAGGAGTTCAAGACCAGCCTGGCCAACATGGCGAACCCTGTTTCTACTAAAAATACAGAAATTAGGCAGGCATGGTGGCGGGCGCCTGTAATCCCAGCTACTCAGGAGGCTGAGGCAGGAGAATTGCTTGAACCTGGGAGGCGGAGGTTGCAGTGAGCCGAGATCACGTCACTACACTCCAGCCTGGGCAACAGGAGCTAAACTCCGTCTCAAAAAAAAAATAAAAAGTAAAAAACTATATATAAATTTTGAGGGGGACACAGTTTCACTCATAACAGCATGTTTAGGAAAAAAGATTAAATGGTACAGTTTGACCAGAGTGATGAGCTTTAGAGGTGATAAGCTTTAGAGGTGCTGTGGAAGTTAAGACTGAATACAAGATTAGGGCTCAGATTGTGGTTAGGTTTTAAATGCCAGATGAAGAGTATGGATTATACAGGAGTGACATCACTAAAGGAATTTGGAAAGATACTCAGTTTCCAAGGCCTAAGGTTTTATTGTAAACAGTTCATCATTTGGTCTACTAGGGGACACAGACATTAGACAATACAATAACGTAAATACTGACTGCATCTTAATAAGTGTATTGTGAAGGAAAGTATTAGTTACAGTGAGAGTGCTAGTTAGGAGAAATAATCCTTGAAGAGAAATATTTTTTGAAGAAATAACAAGGAATACTAGTGTCCCACAGTATCCCTTAGTGTTCTGCTTTTATGTTTGGGCCTAGAAAAGCCATAGGAATTAACTAGGAATTTTGTATTTGTGGTTTTGGCTTATTTTATCCTTATGTTGTTTACCATTTCTTCTACCACTTGTATTTCCTGTAAACTTATGGTAGGTTCAAGGGCTGCAACGTTCAGTAGGAATATAATATAAGCCACATACAAAATTTAAAATTATTTTAGTAGCCACAATAAAAAAGTAAAAAATAGGGGGAAAATAGTAGCATTTCAGCATGTAATCACATTTTTAAAATTATTGATGAAATTGTTTACATTTCTTTTTCCACAAACATCTTTTTTGTTTTAAAAGATGGAGTGCCCAGACTGGAGCACAGTGGCGCCATCTTGGCTCACTGCAACCTCTGCCTCCTGAGCTCTAAGCAATTCTCCCGCCTCAGCCTCCCAAGTAGCTGGGATTATAGGTGCATACCACCATAACCTGCTAATTTTTGTATTTTAAGTAGAGGTGGGATTTCACCATGTTGGCCAGGCTGGTCTTGAACTCCTGACCTCAGGTGATCCTCCTGCCTTGGTCTCCCAAAGTGCTGGGATTACAGGCGTGAGCCACTGCACTCGGCCACGTCTTTGAATTCTGGCATGTATTTTTTACTTAAAGTGTGTCTTAATTTCGATCAGTTACATTTCGAGTGCTAAATTGCCGTATGAAGGTAGTGGCTGCTGAATTAAACAGTGCAGATCTATTGGCTTGATTACATTCAGTTTAATTCTCTTGTCAAGAAGTGCCAAATACATGGTGCTGACTTCTTCCTATTCCATCATCTTGAGAAGCACATAAATGTCTGGCTGTCCTACTTTTGGTGTTCCTAATAGGTTTAAAGTATTTTCAGCCTCATTCATTCATTATAGTTTACCCATCAGCCTTTGACTTAATTGGTTTAGCAGCCTTTGCTGATCATTGCCTGGATACACTAGATGGAAAGAAAGCCTTTTCTTTATAACTTGTGGAGAATAATTTATTTCTATTTTGTTTAAGCTTATCTCTACTAATTAGTATTTAAAAGGGATGGGAATGAGGACCATAGCATCAAAGAAAGAGGCTGCAGAGAAAACCATGTTTGAAATGGTGGCATTAATCAGGTTATACAGGATCTTTTAGGGTTAGTGCTGGTTTCAGTTTTTATTCTAAGAGTAATTGGAAGCCTATAAAGGATATTTCATTAGATAATAGAATCAGATTTGCATTTTTTTTTTAAATTACTCTTTGAAATGTTAAAAAAAAAAAAAAGAATTTCCTTGGCTTCTATACAGAGATTGCACTGGTGGCATTGAAGCATGGATCTACTAATTAGGAAGTGGACACATTGGTTCTAGGGATTGTTAGAGGTGACCTGGATTAATTAATGATGGTGTGATTAGAAGAGTGAGTTTTTCAGGAATTAGATTGAGTAGAACCTGTTGATTGAATATAGAATGTAAGGTAGAGGAGGAGATATCAAGAGCACCTTTGAGGCTTTTGCCTCTAACAGTTAAGTGAATGGCCATGCCCTTTATTAAGAAGTGAAACGGCTAGTCGCTGTGACTCATGCCTGTAATCGCAGCACTTTGGGAGGCTGAGGCAGGCAGATCACGAGGTCAGGAGTTTGCAACCAGCCTGACCAACATGGTGAAACCCCGTCTCTACTAAAAATACAAAAATTAGCCAGGCATGGTGGCGCGCACCTGTAATCCCAGCTACTCAGGAGGCTGAGGCAGGGGAATCGTTTGGACCTGGGAGGCGGAGATCGCAGTGAGCCGAGATTGCACCACTGCACTCCAGCCTGGAGACAGAGTGAGACTCCATCTCAAAAAAAAAAAAAAAAAAAAAAGTGAAACAACAAAAAAAAGGGAAGGATCTGATCGGAGGTTTTTTCTTTTCTTTTTTTTTTTTTTGAGACGAGTCTCACTCTGTCACATTTTTTCCCCCTTAACTTGTACTCAGCCACCCTATTGCAGATCCATAGAAAGCAGGCGGTACATTCCTCCAGAGCTGGGTTATGCTAGGTCGGTTTAACCAAAAAGACAAAAGAGCAAAAGAGTTGAGAGTATTGACAAAAAAGTAATAGAAATTATGGATATAGCATGGAATCAGTATTGGATAGGGAAAGAAGTGAGGAAGAGAAGATGTAGGTAGAGGTAAAAGGGCCAATGGACTGGAGATTTCAATGAGCCTTCCCTCTCTGCATCCGCCCCTTTGAAACTCTAAAACACTTAGTAGAAATACTTACGTAATGAGACCACATAGGTAGAGGTAGTGGGCTGGGAGTGATGTGAAAATGAGAGATTTGGGAGGCAGTGCTGTTTTGAATGCTAGCAAGGAAAATCAACAGACTGTGACTATGTGTTGAAGTTGGTGCTTGAGGTGGGATGGAGCATAGGATCATTGAAAATCAAGTAATGAGGGCTGGGCATGGTGGCTTATGCCTGTAATTCCAGCACTTTGGGAGACTGAGATGGAAGGATCCCTTGAGGCCAGGAGTTCAAGACCAGCCTTCTCAACATAGCAAGACCCCATCTCTTAAAAGAGACTGGGTTCAGTGGCTCACGTTTGTAATCCCAAAACTTTGGGAGGCCAAGGTGGGCTGATCACCTAAGATCAGGCATTCAAGCCCAGCCTGGCCAACATGGGGAAACTCCTGTCTCTACTAAAAATAACAAAAATTAGCCAGGTGTGGTGGCGGGCACCTGTAATCCCAGCTACTTGGGAGACTGAGGCAGGAGAATCACTTGAACCTGGGTGGTGAAGGTTGCAGTGAACTGAGATCACGCTACCGCACTCCAGCATGGGTGACAGAGCTAGACTCTGTCTCAAAAAAAAGAAAAAAAGAAAAGAAACGAAAACTTAAGGAATGAAGAATCCAAAGTATTTTCATGGTTTGTGCTTCTGGGTGTGGAAGAATGATGGTGGTAGGAATTAGAAAGGAGGAGACTTTGAATCAAATACCCTGGTCTTCAGTGAATAAAGGCGTGTCTCTGAAATCAATAGATGACTACAGTTAATAGAGGAAACAGTGGAATGGCCAGATGCTTGAATCTTTAGTGAGCAGAAATTTTAAAAACACAATACAGAAATAATGGTCTCACAGCATTAAAGAGGAAAGACATTGACTCTTTGGAAATTGACTGGACTCAAGAGTATGCAGAGTATCAGAGAAATTTCTACTTAAAAGTTGTAGAGCTGGAGGTTTCTTATATGGGATTCAGATTTCAGTGAAGACATGGATACAAATTAAGTATTTTTCAGGGTTTAATTAGGCAGAAGGAGCTATATATGTACAGGTTGAGCTTCCCTAATCTGAAAATCCAAAACCTGGAATGCTCCAAAATCTGAAAATTTCTGAGTGCTGACATGATGCCACAAGTGGAAAATTCCACTCAAGTACACATAAGAACTTAACACACACTTTGTTTCATGCACAAGATCGTTGAAAATATTGTATAACATTACCTTCAGACTGTGTGTATAATATATATATATATATATATATGAAACATAAATGAATTTTCTGTTTACTTGGGTCTCGTCCCCAAGATATCTTATTGTGCACATGCAAATATTTCTAAATCCTAAAAAAAAAATAAAAATTTTGAAACACTTTTGGTCCCAAGCATTTCAGATAAGGGATATTCAACCTGTAGAAGCTTCTCTTTAAATGTGGATATATATATAAAGAGAATATAAAATAGATAAGTACAAGTTTAATGTTTACTATAACATTGAATTGCAGTTTAAAATTTGAATTTAATTATAATTTTGTTTTCCTCAGGATTTTTAAAAAGTCGAGATCGGGCCTATGCAAAATTCTATACCCTTTTATCCAAAACACAGATTTTTATTCGTTTCATTGAAGAATGCAGTTTTGTAAGTGATAAAGATACTGGATTAGCATTTTTTGATGATTGCATAGAAAAGGTAAAAGTTTGTCCTTATACTAGTGTTTGGAAAAAACAGTTTGCCTTACCTGTATAATTACCATTGTTATTGTTAGTCTAGAGTGATCTAAGGAAGATAGTATGGGGGTGTGTATGTGTTACCAATTCTGGGCTGAATTTAAGAATCATTTTCTTTTGTGGTATCAAGTTTCTACCACATGTAGCCAATTTTTCTTTTCTTTATTGATTGATCGATTGTTTGAAACAGCATCTCATTCTGTCACCCAAGCTGGGGTGCAGTGGCATGATCATGGCTCATTGCAACTTTAAACTTCTGGGCTGAAGTGATTCTCCCACCTCAGCTTTCTGAGTAGCTGGAAATACAGGCATTCGCCACACCTGGCTAGTTTTTTAGATTTTAGTTGAGATGAGGTCTGACTCTGTTGCCCAGGCTGGTCTCAAACTCCTGGGCTCAAGCAATCCTCTTGCCTTGGCTTCCCAAATCCTTGGGGTTACAGGATGAGCCACTATGCTCAGCCAGTAAATTTTCTCTTTAAATCTCACTTTCGTTTTATTTTATTTTTTTATTTTATTTTATTTTATTTACTTGAGTACTAAGAACGTTTCCTTGAGCCTTGTGAGTTTATTTTTTTTTTTAATTTAAATGAATAAGATTTAGTTTTTTAAATTAAAAACCTATTTTTTAAGGGTAATAGAAGTCCTATGTTCTTTTGTTTTAATGTCTTTCCAAATCCTTTTGCGAATGTATTTCTTTTGTTCTAATGGAGAATGGAAATATGTTAAATTTTTAAGCTTTACCTACCCATCCTAAGGAAGTTAAAATCGATTCTTGACAGCAATGACTTGGTTATAATTTTTTCTAACTTTTAATAGAATTCTTATTTTTGGTAAGTAGATCTGATTGTTTATGGAAACCATATATTACATAACATTTGAGATTGTATCCAAAAAAAGTAGAATATTATGACATTAATTTTATAACCCCCTGATGATTCATATGCCTTAGAAGATTTGAATAAAATTTTCTCCTATCAGTGTCATATAAAACTTTAGGGATATAATTAAAACTATTCAAGATTTTTGTTTATTTACAAAATTGATATTCCACTATCTTCCAGTTATATGAAAGCTTAATGTTAATCACTAATAAGGGAGTTTAATAATAATGAATTTTTGTTTTGAGAAGCCAGATAACCTTGTGATTGGTTATCTTTTGTCTTAAGGTTTACAAAAGAGCTAATCAAAATAGTTTTCTATCCTAATAACCACAAGTAAAAAATTATGCTTTAGCCTAAGAGTATATATTTAGCTAAAAAATATTTTGTGCAATGTTTTGTATCAGCCGATACTGAAAAGGGGTAGTTTTTTTCTAAATCAGAACATAGATAAAAATCTCTGTTAAATTCATAGTGGACATTTTCATTAAGTATCTGTTTTCTTATTTTCTAGTTGTTTCCTGATAAAGGTACAGAGAAAACAGATAAGGTATGTTTTTCTCAGACTTTAAGGATTGAAATTTCAGAATTAGATTTTGTTTGTATGTAAATTAATTGAAGAAAATAATTATTTTCAGGTTGATTTTGATTCAGCGGAAGATACCAGATTAATAGAACTAGACGATTCACAGAAAAGTGAGCATACTGTATTTATTATGCCACCAGAGCCACTTTCTGATGATGGAAAGGGCCTGTCACCAAAGTACAGGTAATAGGAAGTTTTAAAAGATCTATTTAGGCACAGCCTATTAGTTTATTTTAATTTTTATTAGTAGATATGTATATTAGTCTTTTATGAAAGTCTTTTCAGTATTAATTCGGTAAACTAATGTAGATAAATATTTTATGGAAATGCCACTAGGTGTTATAATTTAAGAATTCCATGGCATTGTCACATGTTGATCATTGTTTACCTTAGTGTTTAACTGTATTTTAATCTTTAAAAGTTCCAATTCTGAAGAAGAAAAATGTTACTTCTATGAGGTTCCCCTCTCTCTTTGGGAGTTTTATTGTTGATATAGAGATTGTGAAGTTTTTATGAATTAATAATTTACCAAGAAAACTTAAGGTAGAGGATCAGGAATTATTCTTTATTAAAATAAAGGATAGGATTTGGATGTGACTTTTAAGAAATTAGAATGAATTTTATTATTTTTTATTACTATAAATTTAATAAACTAAGAAAATCAAAAAGAAAACTGATACATCATTCTAGCATCAATACTTGTGTCTTTTAACAGTTGTAGGTATGTGTGTATCATGTGGATGTCTGTGTGTATGTATTGCATGTATGAGTTCGTCTGGTAGATTCTCTTTGTAATCTGTGTTTGCCTTTAGTGATCTGAACATTTTCCCATGCCATTAAATATTTTTGTGCCTTATCATTTGTAATGACTACATTGTATGCATTTATGATGATTTATTTAACTAGCCTCTTATGGATTTGTTTGTAATTCTTTGCCATCTACCTTTATGTACATATACAGTTATTTTCTTAGGCTGTATTTCTAAAAGAATTTCTAAAATGGAATGTAAATTAAGTACCTTCCTAAAATAGAGAATTAATATATAAATATCAATAGGACTGCATCAGAATGGGGAATATATCTGGGATTGAGTGGCTTAATTAAATACAATTTTGATTTCATGTTAACTATAGAATTCTTTTCTACTTTGGCTTAACTGCTAGAAATTGGAATCCAGATATTGACAAACAAGATAAAATCAAATATGGAAAGGCAATATCTCCTGGAAGAAAATTGGCAAAGGAAATAAGTAGACAATTTCCAAGAAGAAATCCAAAGTCAATAATATAAAAATGTGTTTTGCTTTTTTTCATTCAAAGAAATGCAAACCAAAATGATGAATAGAAACCTTTGAGATTGAGAATAGGTTATGCTAGTAGTTAGAATATATGTTTAAGTATAATCTTTTTAGAAATAAATTGATAGCAATTATAATAATTTTAATTCTTTTGATAAATATGGACCTAGCAAACTCTATTATTGGGTATTCATCCTAAGAAAGTAAGCAAAAGTATTCACAAAGATACACATATGAAAATATTTAATTGGAGAAATTTAGAAACAACCTAATAATGTCCAGCAGTGAAAAACTGCTCAAATTGTGGTATATCCTTAAAATAAAAATTTTATGGATTTTTAAAATTTAAATACTGATGCAAAGTAATTTTATGAAGGAAGACATAAGTGTACTAAATAGTAAGTGTACTAAAACGTAAGTGTACTAAATGTAGTACACAAAGTGTACTAAAATTTTTTTAAACAAATTATCGAACACACGGATTCTCTTCAAAAAGTTATTTCCCCCTTTAAGTAAGATATAAGAGTTTTCTGTGTTTTAGAAATTGAAAATAACAGATAGGGTGGAGAGGAGACAAAGTTTTCATGAAGGTAGTCTCTATGTTATATCATTTAAAAATTTTGGAAAAGTATTTTTTCCATATAAGCCTTTAAAATAACGTTGGGTACTATTTGAGGTTTAGAAATACTTGCCTAAATGCTGGAATAATATGAAGAGTTGATGTATTTTAAATCAGCAGTTCTATTCTTGCTTTTTATTTTAGTTACAAATACTTTCCAAGACTGGACCTTAAGCTTTTTGACAGACCGCAGGAGTTGAAACTTTGTTTTAGTAGACACCCTACTGGGAATAGCATTACAAACAGTCCAGCTCTCATGGCTAAGAGAACTAAACAGGTCAGATATTCTTTATTTAATACATGTTCATTTAAGATGTAAAATATGTCTGTGTGATATGCAGCTCATAGTTTAGAATGATCACTCACAACCATTTGAAAACTCGCTATGGTTGTTACTGAATTTAACTAGATTTCTTACAGGTGTGCCTAAAATATCAAGGCTGGGCCGGGCATGGTGGCTCATGCCTGTAATCCCAGCACTTTGGGAGGCTGAGGCAGGCAGATCACTTGAGGTCAGGAGTTCAAGACCAGCCTGGCCAACATGGTGAAACCCTGTTTCCACTAAAAATACAAAAATTAGCTGGGCGTGGTGGCAGGCGCCTGTAATCCCAGCTACTCGGGAGTCTGAGGCAGGAGAATTGCTTGAACCTGGGAGGTGGAGGTTGCAGTGAGCTGAGATTGCACACTGCACTCCAGCCTGGGTAACAAGAGTGAAACTCCATCTCAAAAAACAAAATCTATCATCTCTGTGTCTGTCTGTCTGTCTGTCTATCTACCTATCTATCTAGGCTGATATTCTTAAATGCTTATGTTTATGCTTTAAGGAAATACTTAGGAACCAAATATACTTTTTAGAAAACTTAATTGAAATATAATTCATATACCATACAATATACCTACTTAAAGTGTATGATTAAGTGGCTTTTAGTATATTCACAGGTTTGTACAACTACCACCACAATTAATTTTAGAATATTTTTGTCAACCCCAAAAGAAAGTTTTCATCGTTTAGCCATTAACCTCAAATCTCAATCCCCTGCAGCCCTAGGCAACCACAAATCTGTTTTCTGTCTACAAATTTGTGTATTCTGGGCATTTCACGAGTAGAACTACATAATATGTGTTCTTTTGTGACTGGTTTCTTTCATTTAGCATAACATTTTCAGGATTTATCCATGTTCCAGCATATATCAGTAATAATTTTTATTGCGGAATAATATTCCATTGTGTGGCCATACCACATTTTGTCTATTTATGGACATGTGGGTACTTACTACTTTTTGGCTGTTATGAATATTGGAAATGAACATTTGTGTGTAAGTGTTTGTATGGATGTATGTTTGTATTTCTTTGGGGTATGTATCTAGGAGTAAATTGCTATGTCAAATGGTTACTCTATGTACAACCCTTTGAGGCACTTCCCAGGCTGTTTTCCAAAGTGGCTGTACCACTTTATACATTCCCATCAGCAGTATATGAGGGTTCCAGTTTCACATCATATTCTTGTCTATTCTTGTTATTGTTTGTCTTTTTTTGTTGTAGCCATCTAGTAAGTATGCAGTTGTATTTAAAATTTGCATTTCCCTAATGGCTAATGTAAATATATTTTATTCCAAGTATTACAATCCAAAGGGAGTTAACTTAGGACAACTTAGACATCTTGCTTCATTACTATATGTGATTTAGGTATAAAGAGCTAAGCTATGGTTATGTGTGAGTTAAAATTAAAGATCTTTTATACATACACTGACATTTTGGGGTTCTTCAAAATGTGGAAAATTTCACGATGAAAATTTTAGTTTGGATTTTACTAATTTATGGGATAGTCCCCTAAATCCTAGAGATATGCTGAAGTATTCCCTAATTTCATACAGTTCATATTTCTTTCAATGTTGTTTGAAGAAAATACTGAAGAATTTTCTTTTTACTGTTAACAGCTAACAAAATGGAAATTTCTAAAGTGAGAAAATTTTGCTCCTTCAGCCTCTAAATTTTATTTATCACAGAATTTTTTTTAAGGCTAACTGGAAAAGAAAAGGACTGTAGGATCTTAGAAAAACGATGGGATATATTTTAAAATATATACTAAAGTGTCATGGAGATCGAGCTCAAAAGTAAAATTAATACACCAAGATTTTTTTACTTAGAACATAGTCTAGTGGAGGAATCTTTAGTGCAAAGTATAAAATGGCATTCTAACATATCTGGTAGGCTCTCTAGTTTCTGGGAGCATAAATAGTTTGATAAAGCTCAGCAGTTGGCTGGGTATGGTGTTTCACGTCTATAATCCTAGCACTTTGGGAGGCTGAGGCAAATGGATCAGTTGAGGTCAGGAGTTCAAGGCCTGCCTGGGCAATATGGTAAAATCCTGTCTCTGCTAAGAAAACAAACAAACAAACAAACAAAAACTAGACAGGCATGGTGGCGGGTGCCTGTAATCCCAGCTACTTGGGAGGCTGAGGCAGGAGAATCGCTTGAACCTGGGAGGTGGAGGTTGCAGTCAGCTGAGATCGCACCATTGTACTCCAGGCTGGGTGACAAAAGCAAGACTCTGTCTCAAAAAAAAAAAAAAAAAAAAAAAAAAAGCTCAGCAGATGATTTTGATACCTTCTTCGGTCTTCTACCTAAATCGGAATGAAAATCAGAACTAGAAAACATAACGATCAAACTCCTAGGAGGAAAGTTTATGTTGACTTCAAAAGGAATAGATCTTTTTTAAGGAATCTGTCAATGAGGGAGTTAACATAGTCTGTAGCTTGGGAAGACACACTGGAAATCTTGGCAGGAGATAGCCTAGAGCATATTAAACTTCAACAGAGAGAAGAGTGAGAATATCACTTTTTCACCCATCAAAAATGAGTGCCTTCTTTGTAAAAGACATGAGCCATTCTATTATAAAAAGATGAGTGATGTTTGCTCTTAATTTCTACTCTGTTAAGAGACACATGGTTGCTAACAAATAGTTGTGGTATAGTATAAAGTGTTATTGTAAATAAATGTTCAGGGGAACCATTAGCACTAAGCAGGAAGCTACTCACAAAAGTCACCTTCGAAGTGCTTGATTTTAGAGTCAAGTTTTAGTTAAATTCACCTCTCCTGTTTCCTTCTCACTTCTCCCCTCACCCTAATAAATTTTAATAAATGCTGTAATATTTTATTCTCTTTCTAGGAAATAAAAACAGCTCATAAATTGGCAAAGAGATGTTATACAAATCCACCACAGTGGGCCAAGTGTCTGTTCAGTCATTGTTACAGTTTATGGTTTATTTGTCTTCCGGCCTATGTTAGAGTTTCTCATCCTAAGGTCAGAGCACTTCAACAGGCATATGATATACTTATTAAGATGAGGAAAACAGATGTGGATCCCTTAGATGAGGTAAGTGTAACAAATTGACTTATTGTTTCTAAGATAAAATTTATTTTTGTACTGCTAATAAAATTTGGGTCTAAGTTGCTTTTAAGTGTGCTCAAGCATTTTCATTAAGGAGGAAAGGTAAAAAACTATTACTGTGTTTCATGGAGCTGGTGCATATTGTTTATTTTTTATTTTAGTTATTTATTTTTGAGCAAGACTCTGTCACCCAGGTTGGATCCATCCTTGGCTCATTGTCGCCTCTGCCTTCTGGGTTCAGACAGTTCTGTGGCTCCTGAGTAGCTGGAATTACAGGCACATGCTACCATACCTGGCTGTGTGTGTGTGTGTGTGTGTGTGTGTGTGTGTGTGTGTATTTTTAATAGAGATGGGGTCTCACCATGTTGGCCAGGCTGGTCTCGAACTCCTGGCTTCAAGTGATCTGCCCACCTCAGCTTCGCAAAGTGCTGAGATTACAGGTGTGAGCCACCACAGCTGGCCATGTTTGTTTATTTTTAAAGAGATGGGATCACGCTCCTCTCTTGCTCAGGCTGGAGTGCAGTTTTGTGATCATGGCTCACTGCAGCCTTGAACTCCTGGGCTCAAGCAGTTCTCCCACCTGTCTACCGAGTCGCTAGGACTACAGGCATACAGTCCTGCACCTGGCCTGGCATATGGCTTTTCTTTTTTAAAATTTTTTCTTTCAAGGGGTGGAATCTCACTTTGTTGCCCAGGCTGGTCTTGAACTCCTGGCTCTTGAAACCCCACCTTGGCCTCCCAAAGTGCTGGGATTGCAGGCATGAGCTGCCGTGGCTGGCGTCATTTTATTCTTAATATAACTTTATTGGGAAGGAGATAGGGAATAGGCTTTTAGTAAGTGGCTCTCCACTTAGGGCCTGTGTCATAGGTTGAGTTATATAGTCTGTTTTGGAGACAGGGTCATGTACTGTTGCCCAGGCTGGAGTGCAGTGGTGCTATCACAGCTCCCTACAGCCTTGAACTTCTGGGCTCAAGTGATCCTCTCGCTCAGCCTCCCAAGTAGCTGGGACTACAGGTGCACATCACCACCAAGTCTGACTAATTTTTTTAGTTTTATTTTTTGTAGAAATGGGGTCTCGATATGTTTCCTGGGCTGGTCTCAAACTCATGGCCTCAAGCCAACCTGCTTGACCTCCCAAAGTGCTGAGATTATCGATGTGAAGCATTGCACCTCGCCTGTAGAACCTATTTGTGTTTTGGATTATCTATTTGAAAATGTAGCTTTGAACTTCTCAACTTTGGCACTAATGATATTTTGGCCCCTGTAACTGTTTATTTTAGGAGTCTGTCTTGTACATTGTGTAGGATGTTTAGCAGGATCCTTGGCGTCTACCTACTAGATGCCTCTCTTTCCCTGCACAGATCACAACAATCAAAAATGTTCCCTCGGAGAGCAAAATTGCTCCTGGAGAACCACCGAGGTAGATAATAATAGTACCTTCATCATAGTTTGAAGGTTAAATCAGTTAATATACTTAAAGTGCCTGGTTCATAGAAGCACTCAGTGAATGATGTACTAGACATTTTCATGCATTTTTCTCTCAAGCCTCAGAAACCATCCTAAGAAGTACATACTGATATTATCCAGTTAATGGTTGAGGAAACTGAGGCACTTATTTAGCTTTTTCTCATGCTATTTTTCCTTTTAAAAATTATTTTTGATGTTAAGATAACTATAAACTATTTTGAACTAGATCAGAATTAAAAATTAAAGTCTTTGCTAATAATGTTACAGTATATTTAACTTTGTTCTCGTTCTTTTAAAGACATATCTTGTTTGTTCTATAGGCATTTTGGAGATATGTTTTTAATTCCTTTGGCATTGAATGGAAAGCATAGTTATTGAGGAGAGAGAGATTTTAATTATACTTGATTTTATTTATTTTTTTGAGACAGTTTTACTCTTTTCCCTCAGGAAAAGAGTAAAATTGCAATCTTGGCTCACTGCAACCTCTTTCTCCCAGGTTCAAGCAATTCTCCTGCCTCAGCCTCCTAAGTAGCTGGGATTACAGGCCTGTGCCACCATGCTTGGCTAATTTTTGTAATTTTTTTTTTTTTTTGTAAAGATGGGGTTTCACCATGTTGGCCAGGCTGGTCTAACTCCTGACCTCAGGTGATTTGCCCACCTTGGCCTCCCAAAATTCTGGGATTACAGGTGTGAGCCACCGCTGCCGGCCTCTATACTTGATTTTAGAAATGAATTCACTCTCAAATTTATGAAGACTACTAGAGTAGATACAGTTACTCAAACAAATGGGACATGGACAAATATGTCTTATATGAAATAGTTAGTAATGATACTTGCATTAATGAATAGGTTTGGTGTCTTTTTTTTTTTTTTTTTTAGACAGTCTCTCGCTCTGTCGCCCAGGCTGGAGTGCAGTGGTGTGATCTGGGCTTGTTGCAACCTCCACCTCCTGGGTTCAAGCGATTCTCGTGCCTCAGCCTCCCAAGTAGCTGAGATTATAGGCATGCACCACCCTGCCCATCTAATTTTTGTACTGTTAGTAGAGATGAGGTTTTACCGTGTTGGCCAGGTTGGTCTTGAACTCCTGACCTCAGGTCATCTGCCTGCCTTGGCTCCCTAAGTGCTGTGAGGCGTGAGCCACTGCACCCAGCCTGAATAGGTCTTACAAGTAATTTGCTAAGATGCTCAAAGCAGAACAAAGGAGAAAATAGTGCTTAATAACTTCGTGAAAATAATTCAGTAAAATTTCTACAATTTACAGATAGAGTAGTATGCTAATTACTGACAATTCGATTTTTTTTGTTGTTAGGTGTGCTATCGAGTAGTAATGCAGCTTTGTGGACTTTGGGGTCATCCTGTTTTAGCAGTGAGAGTCTTATTTGAAATGAAAACTGCTAGGATAAAGCCTAATGCTATTACTTATGGTTATTATAATAAGGTAAGTAGGATCGACTTTAGGCAATATGTGCTGCTTATTAAGAATGATAATTTTGTATATCTTTTGTTATGCATGAAATTCCTGTTAAAAGAGGTTTTGGGATGTAATTCTTTTTAAAAAATTGATAAAAAGTATATACATTTATCATGTGCAGTATGATGTTTTGAGATATGTATATTGTGGAATGGATCAATCAGGCTATTAAGTAATTAACATATGCCTTACTTCACATACTTACCATTTTTTTGTGGTGAGAACACTTGTAGTCTCTTAGCAATTTTCAAAATACAACACATTGTTATTAACTGTAGTCCCCATGTTGTTCAATAGATCTCTTGACTTTATTTCTCCTATCTAACTGAAATTTTGTATCTTTTGACCAACATCTTCCAGTCTCCCGTTTCCCCTCACCTCCCAAAATCCCTGGTAGCCAGTTCTACTCTCTAGTTTTATGGGTTTCACTTTATTGGATCTCATATATATGTGAGATCATGCAGTATTTGTCTTTCTGTGCCTGGCTTGTTTCACTTACCATGTCCTCTGGGATCATTCATATTGTCACAAATGACAGGATTTCCTTTTTTCTTTCAGGCTGAATAATATTTCACTGTGCATATATACCACAGTTTCTTCATCCGTTCATACATTGATGAACACTTAGGATGATTCCATATTTTGGTTATTACGAATAATGCTGCAGTAAATATGGGGAGTACAGATCTCTCTTGAGTGTACTGATTTCATTTCTTTTGCATATCTATACCCAGTAGTAGGATTGCTGGGTGATATGGTAGTTCTAGTTTTAATTTTTTGAGGAAACTCCATACTATTTGTGAGGAATCTTTTTAATGGCTGTACTAATTTGCATTTCCACCGAGTGTGTAAGTGTTCTTTTTTTCCACATTCCTTTTTTTTTTGAGTGGAGTTTCGCCCTTGTTGCCCAGGCTGGAGTGCAGTGGTGTGATCTTGGCTCACTGCAACCTCCAGCTGCTGGGTTCAAGCGATTCTCCTGCCTCAGCCTCCCGAGTAGCTGGGATTACAGGCATGCGCCACCATGTCCAGCTAATTTTATATTTTTAGTAAAGATAGGGGTTTTTCCCTGTTGGTCAGGCTGGTCTGGAACTCCCAACCTCAGGTGATCTGCACGCCTATGCCTCCCAAAGTGCTGGGATAGCAGGCATGAGCCAGCTTGCCCAGCTCGTCACATCCTTAATCAACATCTTTTGTTTTTTTGACAATAATGATTCTAACAAGTATTAGGTGATAAGATATCTCATTGTAGTCTTAATTTGTGTTTTTCTCATGTTTAGTAATGTTTAGCATTTTTTCGTATACCTCTTGACTAGTATAACTTTATATTTGTGTGTGTGTGTATGTATCTATATACACACACACACACATATGCATGTGTGTATTTTTAAAATCAGATATTGCTATTGAACATTATTTTTACCCTTATTTTACCTTTAGGTAGTTTTGGAGAGCCCGTGGCCTAGCAGTACCCGCAGTGGTATCTTCTTATGGACGAAGGTACGGAATGTGGTACATGGCTTGGCACAGTTTAGGCAGCCACTTAAAAAGACTGTGCAAAAATCACAGGTCTCCTCAATATCAGGTAATACATGTGATTAGAAGTATACTTTCTTGCTGAACCATGAGCTTTATAGGCATGTGAATTTGTAGCTATATGAAGTAGAAAACTTAAATTGTGGTGGACATTTTCATATACAATTAAAGACAAATTATCTTAGTCCAAAATTATTTTTGTTTTTTCCAGAAATTTAGAAAATGTTCTGCGACTATAAGTGAACTGTGGGTCATTCATGTTTAGTTTAAGAGATTATCAATGCATTAGTTATTGAACTGCTATTGTCCTTATCTTTAGCTCCTCAGAATGTCACAGGTGGAAGTGATGGGGACACGGTGAGCCACGGTAGCATGGATAGTTCTAATGATGCTAACAATGGGGAGCATACAGTCTTCGTCAGAGATTTAATCAGGCTTGAGTCCATTGATAATCACTCTAGCACAGGTACTAAAATCCAGATTTTACTAACTCTTCACTTACTCTCATATTTAATCTTTCCTTTTTCAAAAAGCTTCTTCGCTTCTTGAGTTTGCGTGATATGAATACTTTAAAAGAACTAGAAGCACTTTACTTCTAGTACTTTAAAAGTAGACGAGAAGCAATACTTTATTTTCTATAGTATAAAATCAGTATGGTAGTTCTGTGCACAGTGCTCTAGGATGATGCTTCTTTGTATTTGTTCAGCATTAATTTGTGAACGTGTATGGTATAACTAGGAATCATGAGCCAAGGAACTTCAAAATTAGTGACACAACTTGCAAATCTTTTTTTAATTTAATAGAAAATATATCTTAAAACTTTACGAATATTAAAAAGGGAAGGAAGGAAGTCACACCATGAGGAAAAGCATTCTCTTTAAGTTACGTTTTTTTAGATCTGAGAGCTACTGAAGCTGCTTTTATGTACATAGCCATGGGAATAACCCCTGTCCTCTGAAGTTAGAAATAAGTATAATTAAAGTAGCACATTGTGCAGATATATGTGTGTTGCACATCCTTCTTCTTGTGTTGTTTTTTTGTTGTGATTGTTTTTAATATTTCAAGCCTTCCTTTAAAAAAGAATTCTGGGTCTAATTCCTGTACTTCTGAACTTGTCTTAATGACTGAAGTTTCCTTTTCTCTGCTCTTTGTTGCTTTGCTTTTTGCTCTGTGCTGTTTCTTGGTGCTGCATTTGTCCTTGGCTGTCATGGTGTGGGGTGCAGACAGACTTGTATGACGTGAAGCTATGGATACACGTGTGCATTAATTCTACCCTTGAATGTTAACCACATCAGGTAATTTCCCATTTATTAGGTTAAATTTTGCTGACATGCAAGGGTGGGGGAAAGACTTTCATTGTATTTTAAGTTTTGTTATGAGTGATAAACAGTTTTCATTTTCTTGCTTTTTCTTCTTCAGATAAATGTAATCATATATAGACTCTATTGAAAATATCTAACTTTTTTTTTAATGGTCCGTTTGCAAAGCATATTTGTTATCTTATTTGAAAATATATTATGCCTTGCTAAAATTCTTATTTTGAGGTTGGTTTGTAGCATCATTGTGACAAATAGTGTTAAAAGCATTGAAGAATTAATTGTTTCAGCTGTTGAGGTGGTGGGGTTATTTCTTTCCAAAACTGATCTGCTGAATTCTTATGCTAAAAACAACCTTCCCATAATTACAGGAGCATGTGTAAATTACTGAAAGTCAACATAAAGCTATAGGTTACAATTCTGTTTGTAATAAACTTCCTCAGTTTGCCATCATGTTTGTATATTATATTAACAAATAAGAATTTTTATGAAACATTTATTTTAAAGCTACCTTATTTTATTTCCTCTAGAATTTTTTGCTGATACTTGTAGAGGAAATGAGATTCATATATAAAGAAACAAAAAAATTTTTTTTTTGTTAGGAAACCAGTTTACCAGGAATAGTAATAGTAATACATAAATACTTTCCCCCATTCCTTCAGATTTTTAAGTTTATCTCATTATAGAGGCAATTTACTCCTTTAATGGAAATACCAGTCTCCTAGTAATCCTGAGTAATTGATATAAAGACTTCAATAGTTGGATGAGAACCTTCAGGTCCCCCTTATATATATTTTAGCTGCATTTCAAATGACTGAATTCCACATACTGAATTTGCAGTGGTGGTGTGTCTCTGTAGAACTTCTCATGATGCCGTTTGATGCTTTTGGAGTCTTCAGCCCAGGTGTTTAAGTTGCTCATTTCATTAAGGATTATCTTATGAAATCTTTCCACTTGGTACCTGATCCAGAGTCACTTAGCTGTTAGGGGCATGTTTGGTTTTAATCTACCCAGGTCCCAGCCTAGTGTTCATTTCATAGAACCATATTGCTTTACCAGACTTTTTGAGGGAGCCAGTAAAAAAGTGACTGAAGTTAGTCATTCTAAGTAATAGTATTTAAAGACATTTAATTCTTTTGTTATATGGCAGACCCAGAGTCTGAGTGGCAGTGTAATAAGTGATGGAAAATGGCGGTACTGCGTATGTTATTTTATGTGTCTTTTATTGATATCTTTATGCTGATTTCTCTAGTACCTGATCTTAGTTTTGATTTTAAATGATAGAACTTTAAAGTAAAAACAGACTTTTAAAATATTTGAAATAATTTCAAACTTAGAGAAAAGTTGCAAGAATAATACAGAAAACTCTCATATCTTTTATCTAGATTCACTCCTTTTTAGTTTGCCACATTTGCTTTATTTTCATTCTTTATGCATATACACATTTCTTTTTCCTAAATTATGTGAGCAGGGTACATACATCTTGCCCTTTTACCTCTATTTCAGTGGTGTTTTCTCTTATATATAACCACACTTTAGTTATCAAATTCAAGAAAACATTGATATACTACTTTATAGTTTATATTCCAAGTTTGTCAGTTGTCCTAATGTTTCTTGTGGTAATTTAACTCCCTTTCTTTAATCTTCCTTAACCTTACACAGTTCCTTAGCCTTTTAAAAAATCTTTTATGACCTTGGCCTTTTTGAAGAATTCATTTTAATTATTTTGTGGAATGTGCTTTAATTTGGGTATGTCTGCTCTTTCCTAGTGATTAGGTTATGCATCCATGAGTGTGCTACATAAATGATGTTGAACCCTTCTCAGGTTATCACATCCTACAGGCACACACAGTCTGTCAGACCATCATTGGTGATATTAATTTGGATCACCTAGTCTCACTATTATCTGGTTTCTCTGTAGATAGTTACTATAATATTTTTTCCCTCTCAGATAAAAAGCTATTTTTGAAAGGACACTCTGTGACAATGTGCTAATATCCTTTCTCATGACACTTTGTCTTTTAAATTCGGCATCCATTGATGATGCTTGCCTGAACCAGTCATTACTATGATGCCTAAAAGTGGTGATTTTGCCAACGCTGTCACTCCTTTAGAAGACGATATTCTGGTATATAGAAAATTCTCCATTCTCTATTTTTTTTCTTATTTATTATGAGTATGGACTCCTGGATTCCTATTTTATTGATTAAAGTGTAATTCATTACTGTCCTTATTTGATTTTCAAACTATCCCTGTGTTGGCCAGTGGGAGCTCCTGTAAGCTGGTTTTTATGTCCATTAGATTTTCTCCCATCATGTTTCTGAGCACTACCTTTTTGGCACAACAGACTATTCTAGCTCAATCTTGTATCTTCTTTGTTTGAGCTCTGGAATCAGCCATTTCTTCAGGGATCTCTGGTTCTTTTTTATGGGGAATAGATTTTGGAAGCCAA
The DNA here is from genome assembly GCA_963573385.1 of Cacajao melanocephalus. Taxonomy (NCBI): domain Eukaryota; kingdom Metazoa; phylum Chordata; class Mammalia; order Primates; family Pitheciidae; genus Cacajao; species Cacajao melanocephalus. The sequence continues at coordinate 34,228 of CAUYLG010025989.1, read as the reverse complement.
GGATTTCGGCTCACTGTTACCGTGGTGTTAGTCCTTCTAAACTTTTTTCCTAAGCTAGAAAATATGTGTACTGTACATAAAAAATAATTTCAGAATTGTCACACCCGTTTCTCTGTGAAAAACAAACCTACTAGGCAGTTCAGGATTTGACGATTACTCTTAGGCTTTGGGTAGATATTCAAAATAATGTGTTCAAAAGTTACTTGAATTAGTCCTCACCTGACCCTTTCAGTGTGGTTATTCATGTGATCTATAGTTGGCTTCATTTGTTTCTGTTTGCATTCATTTGTACCCCCTTTATCTTACTGATTTTATTTTTTTTTAACATGCAGAAGTATATTACATCTGCAAAGATAAAAGCAATACCATAGCCGCACATAGAGAAGTTTTCTCCCTCTTTATTCATTGCACCTTATTTCCCCCCAACCCTGGTAGGTAACCATCTTTACTGTTTTCTAGTTTATTTTTCCTGCATTTCTTTTTGCAAAAGGAAGCAGATATGTATATTTTTCATTCTTACACAGAAGGTAGCATTCTGTAGACACTCTCCAAAAGAGACTTTTCCAAACATCTTGTCTAAATCTTTTTAATTTACAGATGAAGAAATTAAGATTTAGTGCTTCCAAATGTGTTTAGTCTTTGATGTTCTTGTTTCTACTGTTCTTTGGTGCTTATCATTATTTTTTAATTGTTCTGTGTGCCTTGTGTGCTTTCTTGTCTTCTTTTTCTCTCACTTTAATTTTGTAGATCAGTGGAATTTTCTTCTGATATTTTATGTATGAATTATAAGTATATGAAAACATTTATATGTAAGCCTGCATTCTTTTTAACAGGTGGTCAGTCTGACCAAGGATATGGGTCTAAGGATGAACTTATAAAGGATGATGCAGAAATTCATGTGCCTGAAGAACAAGCAGCAAAAGAATTGATAACTAAAACAGAAATGCAAACAGAAGGTTAAATACTGATATTTATGAACTTTACTTAAAATAATACCTGTATTATTAACAATTAAAAGTTTATCTTAGTTGATAGCTTTGATGATTATTTTCACGAATGTGAGGTCTGGCTCTTAAGATGCTACATACTGTTATATAAGGTAGATTTTGGTAGTCTCTGAAGTTTAAGAGACCTTTCTTTCTTTCTTTTTTTTTTTTTTTTAGAGACAGGGTCTGGCTCTGTTGCCCAAGTTGAGTGCAGTGGCGAGACATGGCTTACTGCAGCCCTGATCTCCTGGCCTCATAGGATCCTCCTGCCTCAGCCCCCTGTCAGCTGGGACCACAGTCACATGCCACCATGCCTGGCTAATTTTTTAAATTTTTGTAGAGGCAGGGTCTCGCCATGTTGCCCAGGCTACTCTTGACTTCCTGAGCTCAAGTGATCTTCCCACCTCTGTCTCCCAGAGTGCTGGCATTACAGGCGTGGGCCACCACACCTGGCCATAAGAGAACTTTAGAGACTCTGTAGGTCAGCCCTTAATTTTGCAGGAAACTATGACCCATTGAGGCATTTGCCAGAATTACATAGCTACTTTTGACAGAATCAGGACTAAATTTTGAGTCATCAAAACTTCTATTTTAGTGCCCTTTTTAATTTTCAAATGCTCTTTCACTAGCAGTCCTTCAAATATATAGGTGGATAGTTTTCATTCATAGGTTAAAAATAGTCTATGGTTTTCCCAGTTTTTATAGGACTCATTAAGGTAGAGATAATTTGTTGTAATCATTTTATGAAAATATAGAGGAATGTTTTGTCTTATAGAATAAGATGCTCTTCCTCTTTACTTTCACAAAAGTGCACTTTCTTTGATGTTACTTATACTCCACAGTTAAGGAGAAGCAAGCCCCTCTCCTACTGGCCAAGTGACGAGAAGGAGAACTGAAAGCCAGAGAGACTTAATTGATACAAAGAACGTTCATGTTAGGATTATTTAATGCTAAAACAAAGCATTTATTTCAGTTAATACTGGCAGCATTTATGGCATAAAATAAACTAGATACAGTCCATTTTACTTTGTGTCTGAAGTAAAATAGACACACTGGTGGAGAAAAATACATATACTATATAAAAATCAATATATGGTTTCTGTTTAATATTGGCAAAAGTAGGAATGATAACATCCAAATATTTTTTTCCAGAGGTGTGTGATGCCTCTGCTATTGTGGCAAAACATTCACAACCGAGTCCAGAGCCTCACAGTCCTACTGATCCTCCTGCATGGGGCAGCAGTATTGTGAAAGTTCCATCTGGTATATTTGATATCAACAGCAGGAAATGTAGCACTGGTGAGTCTTTACATTTTGGTTATTAAATATTTAAAATATACTTCTGTAGACACATATGTGTCTTAAATGACATTAAATTGTTTACTTAGTTGTAATGAACATGCTAAAGAACCAGAAGGGACTTTTGAATTCTATAAATAGGCTAAAGAAATTGAAAATATTTTTACTTAAAGGTGTTTGATTTTTAAAAGGAGTATTTGGTATATTTAATTGTTATTTGGAACGCCCTTTCCTGTTGTGACTGTTCTCCATTTGGCCACTCTTTCTCATTGTAGATAATGAGAGAGTGTACTTTAGGGCTTCCTATATGCATCATGAGCAGAGAGGCAGTGATGTGATCAAATCCCAGAGGGCTTATGAATGGCAGGCTAATTCCTATCAGGCAAGGGAAGTGGAAGACAAAGATTCACATCATTTCCCCTCTACACAGATATGCCAGTGGGGCTTTAGTTTTGGCCATTGTTATAGGTACTCCAAGCCACTTCTTATTTGTGATTGTTTGTAATAAATAACTCTGTGTGCATGACTCCCTTGAATCTGAGTTTTCTAACTTTAATTTCTGTTGTAGGCCTCTCAAGACTCCTATGGCAAACATCTAAGTATATGATTTTTGGTTTTTTTTGAGATGGAATCTTGCTCTGTCACCCAGGCTGGAGTACAGTGGTGCAATCTCGACTCACTGCAGCCTCCACTTCCTGGGTTCAAGCAATTCTCTGCCTCAGCCTCCCAAGTAGCTGGGATTACAGGCACTGCCACCATGCCTGGCTAATTTTTGTATTTTTAGTAGAGACAGGGTTTCACCATTCTGGCCAGGCTGGTCTTGAATTTCTGACCTCCTGATCTACCCGCCTTGGTTTCCCAGAGTGCTGATATTACAGGTGTGAGCCATTGCGCCTGGCCTCTAAGTATATGATTTTAAAAGACAATGAAATTGACCTGCATCCTTTGCCCTTCCTTAGCGGTGGCTACAGTTCACTTTTCTAAAGTTGACTCTCTTGTCTGAAAATGTATCTATTGTATGACTTCACAGAAATTAGTTCAGCTTCTTAAACCAATATAAAAGTACTCCTTGTTCTTAAAGTCTTTTCTCTTTGTATTTACTGTGATTCCAAGTTTCACTCACTACTTTTTTGGGTAGTGCTCAAGAGATGGGGCTAGAGGTTTTTTGAGAAAATAATTGATAAACACATTGCAGATCCCATTTTCCCAACCTCTTGATAGCAAAGATGCTGGGTACAAGGAGTGAAGAGTTTTCTTCATCACAGGCTTACAATCCTCTAAGAATATTGAACTGGACATGGTCTGTGGACTGTTGTGTTACTTTCCCTTTTAACTTACCTTATTTTCATGTTAAGAATGAAGGGCAAGGATAATGGGACTTTTATCAATATAGCGAATATTTTTAAAATTGAATAAAATGTGCTGTTAAATTCCTGGAAATACTACGAAAACCAGTAATATTTGCAAAGATTTGTTTCTCAAATATTGGGAACAGCTTTTAAAGCAGGTACATATTTTTAAGTTGTAAAATAGGTTAGTTTAATTCCCATGAAGGCTTAAAAAGAATATCTCTAAATGCTTATTCTGATTAATTGATACAAATATGATTATTAGTACTAACTTGAAAGATTAAAAAGAACCTTGAAATCAATCTTGAAGTTTAAAAGATTTTATCTAAGACAGCTTTTTTCCTTGAAGCTCCCAGACATTATGCTTTTTAACACAACAAATGATGTGACTACAGTAAAAAGCACTGGATAAAAAGAAAACAAAGGAAAAGTAAACACAAATGAGAATCCAAAATATGAAATTTTCAGGCTGCTACACAGTTTTTGCAACAGGGTCTCACTGTGTCACTTAGTCTGGAGTATAGTGGCGCAGTCATGTCTCACTGTAGCCTCAACTTCCTGGGCTCAAGCAATCGAGGAGTCTCCTGCCTCAGTCCCCCAAGTAGCTGGGATTACAGGTGAGTGCCACCACGCCCGGCTAATTTTTGTGTTTTTTTGTGGAGACGGGGTGTCACCATTTTGCCCACGCTGGTCTTGAGCTCCTGAGTTCAGGTGATCCACGTGCCTCAGCTTCCCAAATTGCTGGGATTACAGGTGTGAGCCACTGGGCCTGGCCTGACCCTAACTTAAAAAAAAAAAAAAAAGAAAGAAGGAAATTTATTTCTTATAGTTCTAGGGGCTGTAAAGTCCAGGATTAGGGTGTTAGCATGGTGAGTTCTGCAGAGGGCCCTCTTGCCGGTTGCAGACTGCTAGCTTCTTATTGTATCCTTGCACAGCAGAGAAGGAGAGAACTCTCAGGGTTTTCTTTTATAAGGGCTCTAATCCCATTAATCAGGGTTCCACTTTCATGATCAAATTATCTTTCAAAGGCCCTCTCTCCTAATAACTATAACATTGGGGATTAGGATTTCAACATGTGGATTTTGGGTCTGTAACAGGTAGACTTAAGTTCTAATAATGATTCAAATAGGAAATAATAGCTTTTGGTCTTGGAGTGAAACAAATTACATGGTAGCAAAGAGCAGAAGACTGCTTGCTTCTTCCAAAGCTGAGGGAAGCTGCTATGGTCACTAGCATGTTTTTGCTTTACCTGATCAAATAAGACTGACTTCTGTGAAGGGTGAGATTATTTCTGTTTTATTTGCTTTTGTATTCTTAGCACCTCATATAGTGGATATTAGTAGGCGTTTAGATATATTTGTTGAAGAAGTGGATATATCTGAATAATTTTTTAACCACTCAGATTTTATCAGCCTTTTTTTTTTTTTGGAGACAAGAGTCTCATACCGTCGCTGTCGCCTGGGCTGGAGTGCCGTAGCATAATCTCGGTTTGCTGCAACCTCTGCCTCCTGGGTTCAAGTGATTCTCCTGCCTCAGACTCCTGAGTAGCTGGGATTACAGGTGCCTGCCACCAGGCCCAGCTAATTTTTTGTATTTTTAGTAGAGACGGGGTTTCACCGTGTTGGCCAGGCCAGTCTCAAACTTCTGACCTCGTGATTTGCCTGCCTCAGCCTCCCAAAGTGCTGGGATTACAGTCGTGAGCTACCACGCCCAGCCAGCTTTCTTAGAATTTGCCAGCGCTAAGCATTCCACTCCAGATTCTTTTACTTTACAGCAGTAAGGCTGTGAGTATAGCAAATATACAGTTCCTCTAGGATTACAAATTTGCTTTTTGCAGAGTAGATTCCTGGCAAGTATTTGTTGAATGGATACAAAACTAAGATGGAAGAGATTCGTTCTTTTTCTGTATTTTAGTGAACAACACAGGCACATCCATCTATCATATATTGTATGATTTGTTTTTTTAAATGGGTGTTTATATACATACAGGATGAAAGACAGGTTATACATTAAAATGTTATCTCGGGGAGGCAGGTTTAAATAGCTAACCTTCTTTATAGCCTCTAAATTTTCTGGATCTTTTATTCTGTGTATATGTCACATTCGTAATCAGGAAAACAGTAAACATTTTAATAAAAGTTGACTTGGAAAATAGAGATTCATTGTTAATATTTTTACTCTCCCTTTTAGGTAGTATATCAAATGTGCTGTTTGCTACTCAAGATCCAGTAGAAGATGCAGTCTTTGGCGAAGCTACTAATCTCAAGAAGAATGGTGATAGGGCAGAAAAAAGACAAAAGCATTTTCCTGAGAGGAGTTGTAGTTTTAGTTCTGAAAGTCGAGCAGGAATGTTGCTTAAGAAGAGTAGTTTGGATTTGAATTCAAGTGAAATGGCTATCATGATGGCAGCAGATGCCAAGATTCTCACAGCAGCATTGACATGCCCTAAGACTTCTCCACTTCATATCGCAAGAACCCATAGCTTTGAGAATGTTAGCTATCACCTACCTGATAGTAGGACTTGTGTGTCTGAAAGCACTTGGAATCCTGGGCACAGATCATCTCCGGTGCCAGAGATGCTTGAGGAAAGCCAAGAACTCCTTGAGCTTGTGGTTGATGATGTAGCTAAAACTACTGCAACAGAGGATACATATGAGAGTCTACTAAGTGATAGTACCAGTAATCAGTCCAGAGACTTGAAAATAGGATCCAGAGACTTGAAGAATAAGAGAAGTAGTTTATATGGTATTGCTAAGGCGATTGAGAGGGAAGATGTTGAAACCGGACTAGATCCTTTGTCTCTTTTAGCCACTGAATGTACAGGGGAAAAAACTCCTGATTCTGAAGATAAGTTGTTTTCTCCAGTTATTGCACGTAATCTGGCTGATGAAATAGAAAGCTATATGAATCTAAAAAGTCCCCTGGGTAGTAAATCTTCTAGTATGGAATTACACGGAGAGGAAAACAGAGAGTCTGGCATGACTACTGCATTTATTCATGCTCTAGAGAGGAGATCAAGCCTACCTTTAGATCATGGTTCACCAGCACAGGAAAATCCTGAAAGTGAAAAGAGCTCACCTGCAGTGTCCAGGTCTAAAACTTTTGCTGGGCGTTTCAAGCAGCAAACCCCCTCTCGAACTCATAAAGAACGTTCAACTTCTTTGTCAGCGCTGGTGCGTTCTTCGCCACATGGCTCACTGGGTTCTGTAGTAAATTCTTTGTCAGGATTAAAGCTGGATAATATACTCTCAGGGCCCAAGATAGATGTTCTAAAATCTGGCATGAAACAAGCAGCGACAGTAGCCAGTAAGATGTGGGTAGCTGTTGCATCTGCCTATAGCTACTCAGATGATGAGGTAAGACAGCTTGATGTGTGTAGTCTATCTGCTATTGGAATGTTTATAGTATCTTTCTAGAAATATATGTATTATTATTAAGAGATTTCTGTGCCCAGTCTGGAGTGCAGTGGTGTGATCTTGGCTTACTTGCAACCTCCGCTTCCTAGGTTTGAGCAATTCTCCTGCCTCACCCTCCTGAGTAGCTGGGACTACAGGGTTGTGCCACCAAGCCTGGCTAATTTTTGTATTTTTGGTAGAGACAAAGTTTTGCCATGTTGGCCAGGCTGGTCTTGAGCCATGTTGGCCAGGTTGGTCTTGAACTCCTGACCTCAGGTGATCACCCTCATTGGCCTCCCACAGTGCTGGGATTATAGGCATGAGCCACTGTTCCCGGCTGATTTCTGACAACTTTGGTTTTTATATTTTGTATAGTCTATCTGATACTGGAATGTCTGTATATCTTTTTAAAAATATATGAAGGATTATTAATAGAGTTCTGGTAACTTTGGTTTTCATATTTTAAAATTATGCATATTTGGTTTCTTTCTTGAAGCAACTTGTTCATACATGTAAAGAAGTTAATAATGTAGAAATAGAATATCAGGACCACTTTATAATTCCATAGACTAGTCTAAACTAAAACATTGTTTATTTTTTTGAAAGCTCTAATGATTAGCATTTGAAGTTAATAAAAATGCCATGTTATATTTGTGTAGCATTCACTTTTAAAATAATTTTTACGTATGTAATCTCCTTAATACATGTGAAGTCAAGCTGCAGCTTAATCCATAGATTTCGTACTACATCATAAAAATAATTGTCTTTAAAAAGCATTATAAGGGGAAATTTTGCTTGTTTTACAGAAAAAAATGGAAACGTCATCTTGTATGCAAAGAATTGCATAATATTTGAATAGTAGAAAAGGCAGATATCTGTTGGATGCTGTCATTTTTTTTTTTTTACTGGAGGGTAACTGTTTTGTTTACAGTTAGCAGCTTATTATCTTGAAGTCAATCTCACAAACACAAACACGTTGACTTTACAAACTCTTTAAATAAAAGGTTCTATATCCTGATCCTTAAGTATCCTGTAATAGTCTACAGTGAAAAGAAAATAATTCTGAGGAAAAGGATCTCCCCATGATAAACTGAAGAAAACGAAAAGCATTTCTATAAAAGTAACAATAAAAGAGTTTAAAAAGCAAGCTTCCACTCTATTTTATTAAAAAGCAAAAATCAACTCATGTAAAATACTTTAACTCATAAAAAGTAGAATCAAACATTACTTTAAAAAATATCAGACACCATAATATATGCATTAAATCTTTTAAATAGTTTAACTTTTAGACTACTTTACAATTAAACACTTAGTTTTTCTCAGAAAGCCGTTGCAATAATAGTGAGAATAGCAAATAATTAAAACAATTTGAATACCCAGCAATTGGAGATAAATTATGTCTTAGTTATAATTAGATTGTGAATCAGCCAACTGAAAATCCTTTTTGCATATTTTAATATCCTAAAGAGACATGGTTGCTCTATATATGAAATGAAAAAATGGATATAGTAGCATTTTATAGTACTAGTTTTGCTTTAAAATGCTGTGTATATATACAAAAAAGAACTCGAAAGAAATATATATATAACCTTGTTATTGTATTTGGGGGGAGAGATAGGGATAGTTTTTATTTTCTTTGAATCTTTCTGTGTCTTCACATTTTTCTACAATGAAAATAGTCTATTAGTAAAGTTGTAAAAATAAAAATGGATTTAGAAAAATCCAGTTCTTGAGAACACTGTTTTTGGTAATGAAGCAGAATTTAAGATGCAATATTAAGATGAATGTCATTTAAGGAAGTTACATCTTTATTCTGCTGTCATTTTTTAACAGTATGTCCTAGGTACTGTTATAAGCTGTATGTCTATTTTATATATGAATATATACAAACATGGTATTTAATTTTCATGGCAACTCCATGAGAGTGGTACCGTGGTTATCCTGATTTTGTAGATGATATATGAAATTCAGAGAGGCTAATTAGCTTCCCAAGATGACATAACTAGGGAGTGGTGGAACTATGATTTGAAGTCAGGGAGATTGGCTCTAGAGTCCAGGCTCTTACTTTAGAAGCAATATCTCAGGAGAAGATACCAAAGGGCAATATATGAAAAGAGGTTCATGTTGGGAGTTATCCAGAAAAAAAAAGCAAAGCAGGTGATATCTAAGTTGGGATTTGAAGGATACATTTGACATTTGGGGTTAAAGCTGTAAGAAGATTGTCAGAGGAGTATATCTGAAAGAATAATGTGAAATGGCATGAAAGCTTAAAATATGCACTTTCAAGAGAATCAATTTCAGATTGTTAAAGATCTAAATCAGAATTAGAGACATGGGAAAAGAAATTAGACCATTTGAAGGAAAACTTTATAGGCAAAATAATAACTGAATTAAAATTATAATATTGAGCATTATAAATTAACTATTTTGTATTTAAAGAGCTTATGAAGTCAGTCAAGGGAAGGCAAAATAAAATAGGTTCCAGAGTGTCTTAACCTGGCATTATGAGAAAAAAAAAGTGTATCATTTTATTTTATCTTTATTTTATTTTTTGAGATAGGGGCTTGCTCTGTTACCCAGGCTGGAGTACAGTGGCCCAGACATAGCTCACTGTAGCCTTGACCTCCTGGGCTCAAGCAGTCCTTCTGCCTCAGCCTCCTGATTGCTCCACCATGCCTGCTAATTTTTTATGTTTTGTAGAGATAGGGTCTTGCTATGTTGCACAGGCTGGTCTTGAACTCCTGGGCTCAAGTGTTCCTAGGTCTCCCAAAGTGCTGATATTACAGCCATGAGCCACTGCACCCAGCCTTCATTTTATTTTTGAAATTTTATCAAAGTTGGGTATGAGGACTCATGCCTGTAATCCCAGCACTTTTGGAGGTTGATGTGGGCAGATTACTTGAGCCCAGGAGTGTGAGAGTACCCTCGGCACCATGGCAAAACCCTATCTATACTAAAAAATACAAAAATTAACTGGGCATGGTGGCATGCACCTGTAGTCCCAGCTACTCTGGAAGATGAGGTGGGAGGATAGCTTGAGCCCAGGAGGCAGAGGTTGCAGTGATATGAGGTCACACCACTGCACTCCAGCCTGGGTGACAGAGACCCTATCTCCCCTCTCCCGCCCCCCAAAAAATTACCTGTTAAACACAAGAATACATTCCACAGGGTTATTTGAACTTGGAGTATATGACACTGTAAATTCGAAGTCACTGTGGATCGTATCTTGACGTTTCGTTGTTGTAGTAGCCCTGGCACCAGTAAGCAATAACTGGCAAAAGACAAATAGGATATACTTAATAAATATTTACAAATGAAGGAATGAATAAAAAGCCTATAAAATGTTTATAACTCATCCAGAGTTTAAGGAAAGAATTAGAGGTGTACATAAAAATAGAGGAATTTACCAATGTAATTTATATAATATTTGAAACATTTTGAATGTTTAAGCAACAGGGGAGTTAGTAAATACATAATAGTGTATCCGTAAAACAGATGAGTTCCACAGGGGTTTAAATAATTAGAAGAAAATTTAATGACACTAAAATAATTATATAAGAAGTACAAGTTAAAAACAATATTCTAATTTGTAAAGATTTATTATATGATTTTATGTGTATATTTTAAATGACTAGAAGGCTATATATCAAGATTTTGATTATATTATCTGACTGTTGGTATCATAAGCATTTTTTATTCCTTGTTTTACTTAACTGCATTTAATTTTTAAAAGTCATTTAACATTTTTATAACAAGGAAGATACAAATCTTTTATTTTTAAAGCAGAAAACCTGATTATTGAAATGTTTTTCCATCTAAAGCTTCAACAGTCACTTATGTAGTTAAGAACTACAGTGTTTGAAACTTTATTCATGTTTTGTGCCTCTAATATTGATATTTGTTATTCTGAACATTCATATTCCCAGCAGAAATGATCCCAACAGCCTTATTTGAAACAACTCATATTATCCATATTTTCAGATTATATAATTAAAATTTAGAGAAGTTTAGTAATTTCCGTAAGGTTACATACCTAATAAATAGTGGTGAAGAAGGTCACAAACTGGCTGTCTGACTCAGAAGCCCCTACTCTGCTTGCACTGGGATCCTTGATTCCATTGGGGACAGTGAGCTCCCTAGAATACTATTATTTTATACGATTGAATATTGAGAGACACCCAGACCTCCCACATGCACCTGAGGCACAACATGATCTTTCTTAAAGTATTGTTGCTTATGGCTTGAATGTCTTAGAGTGTGGAAGGGAAGTTCCAATTCATGGTTTTCAAAAATGTGAGGATGATGATTTGTTTAAGGATTATAGAGTTTTCTGAAAAGGGTAGAGTGAGTACGTTCCCATTGGAGTAAGTATTATTTATGTATGTGGAATTTTATTTTTTTCAATTAAAGGAAGAAACTAGTAGAGACTACAGCTTCCCAGCTGGCCTCGAAGACCATATTTTGGGGGAGAATATGTCGCCTAACACAAGTATCTCAGGGTTGGTCCCCAGTGAACTTACCCAGAGCAACACAAGCCTTGGTAGTAGCAGCAGTAGTGGAGATGTAGGAAAACTGCATTATCCAACAGGTATGGGGAAGGATTTTCCTTTCTTCATTTGCTTCATAATAGTCTTTGCTTTCTTTTTTTTTTTTAATTATTATTTTATTTTATTTTATTATTTTTTTATTTATTATTTTATTTTATTTTATTTTATTTTATTATTTTATTTTTAAGAGACGGGGTTTTGTCATGTTGCCCAGGCTGGTCTTGAACTCCTGGGCTCAAGCAGACTGCCTGCCTTGGCCTCCCAAAGTGCTGGGATTACAGGTGTGAGCCACAGCACCTGGCCTGTCTTTGCTTATTTTAATTTAGATGCCTGTAACTTCCCTGCTCCCCAGCAAGCCCCATTTGTTGACATGACTGAGACATTTTTAATACTAGCTGCCTTACCATCTCTTCTGATCTTGCATGATTTATAACTACTGTGATCACCTACTGCCTTTGTTTTTGGTTGTATATGTTTGTGGACTATATCATTAGTTCTCAAACTTCGGCATGCATCAGAATAATCTGGGGAATTTGTTTTAAAATATATGCAAATGTCCAAGCCTTACGTTAAAACTTCTGAGACTGAATTTGTGAGGTGAGGCCTTGGGATGTGTATTTTTTAAGCAGCTCTCTGGGTGAATCAGACGTATACCAGAGTTTCAGAATCCCTAGGCTGTGTCATTGAAGTTTCTTACTCCATATTACTTTTTAAAATTATAATTCTTTTCTTTTTCTTTGACATTTTATTATAAAAATTTCAAATGTTCGGGCCGGGCGTGGTGGCTCACACCTGTAATTCCAGCACTTTGGAAGGCCGAGGCACATAGATTGCCTGAGCTCAGGAGTTCGAGACCAACCTGGGCAACATAGTAAAACTCCGTCACTACTAAAATACAAAAAAAATTGGCCAGCCATGGCAGCGTGCACCTGTAATCCCAGCTACTTGGAAGGCTGAGGCATGAGAATCACTTGAACCTGGGAGGCAGAGGTTGCAGTGAGTCGAGATCATGCCATGGTACTCCAGCCTGGGTGACAGAGCAAGACTTCATCTCAAAAAAAAAAAAAAAAAAAAAAAATTCAAATGTCTGAAAGTTGAAAGAATTGTATAATGAACAATCATGTATTTTCCAGCTAGATTTAATTATCTATTTTTAACTTTATCTCTATGTATGCATACATTTTTATATTGAGCCAATTGAAAAACAGTTGCAGACTTTATGATACGTCTCCCCTAAATACTTTGGCATACATTTTCAAAAACTAAGATCATTGCTTACATAAGGTTTTATGATGTTTATTCCTTTGTAGGTGAAGTTCCATTTCCAAGAGGTATGAAAGGGCAAGACTTTGAAAAATCAGATCATGGTTCTTCTCAAAATACCAGTATGTCTAGCATCTATCAGAATTGTGCAATGGAGGTAAAAGTTCTATATTCAGTTCATGATAAAGTAGCTGTAAGCGTATTTTTATTTCAGATTGGCATTTAACAGGATTCTATGATACCCTTGGGGACAGTATATATAATAAAGTAAGCCATTTTGTTGAATTTGCTTGATGTCCTATGTAAAATAATGAACTGGTAGTTTACCTGTGAAATAATAGAACTGTTAATAATTCCAAATTTGATCAATGGAATAAATAAAATCCCATTATCTCAAGAGAATGCCTGTTAAGATTAATTTTTATTAGAAGTTCTCAGTGTCTGCCTTTTTCTGTTTTTAGGTTTTGATGTCCAGTTGTTCACAGTGTACAGCTTGTGGAGCTTTAGTCTATGATGAAGAAATTATGGCTGGATGGACAGCAGATGATTCAAATTTGAATACAACTTGTCCATTCTGTAAAAGCAACTTCTTGCCTCTTCTCAATATAGAATTCAAAGATTTGAGAGGTTCTGCAAGGTTAGTATTATAAAACCTCCCTCAAGAAATAAGCACCCCAAAAGACATGAGTTCAGGGAGAAGAGTGAAATATTCATGGTATGCTCCATAGTATGCTCTGTCCTTCACCTTCACTATTTGAGTACAAATACTAGTAATGTGGGAGTCTACGTTTCCATTTTATTTAAAGTAGGATTATCAGCCAGGTGCCGTGGCTCATGCCTGTAATCTCAACATTTTGGGAGGCCCAGGTGGGAGGGTTTCTTGAGGTCAGGAGTTTAAGACCAGCCTGGGCAACATGGCAAGACCCTGTCTCTGCAAAAATTTTTTTTTAATTGGCTGGGCATGGTAGTGTGCACCTGTGGTTGCAGCTACTAGAAAGGCTGAGACAGGAGGATTGCATGAGCCCAGGAGTTTGAAACTGCTTTGAGTATGTATTTTAAAACAAACAAAGGGGGAAGAAAAGGCTTCAACTCTTCTCTTGTCACTTGCACTTCCTGGTAGTGTTCTGTGCAGTGAAATGACCAAATTCTAGGCAATAGAAAGGAGACTAGCTGATCTAAAATCAGACATTCAATAACTGAGAGTTTGGTAACACTATGCTGATCTAAGGGATTATACTTAATATTCTGTTCGTTTTATGGAGCAAATTGAACTTTTTATTATTTTCTGTCTTTAGCTGCTTAAAAAAAAATACATTGCTGGGTACAGTGGCTCACGCCTGAAATCATAGCACTTTGGGAGGCCAAAGCAGGGAGATTGTCAGAGCTCAGGAGTTTGGGAGAGCCTGGGCAACATGGTGAAACTCTGTCTTTACTAAAATACAAAAAAATTAGCCAGGTGTGGTGGCGTGCGCCTGTAGTCCCAGCTACTCGGGAGGCTGAGGCAGGAGAATTGCTTGAACCTGGGAGGCGGAGGTTGCAGTTAGCCGAGATTGCGCCACTGCACTCCAGCCTGGGCGACAGAGCGAATTTCTGTCTCCAAAAAAAAAAAAAAAAAAAAAAAATACATTTAGGCCAGGTGCCATGGCTCATGCCTGTAATCCCAATACTTTGGGAGGCCAAGGCAGGGATCACTTGATGTCAGGAGTTCAAGATCAGCCTGGGCAACATAGTAAATCCCCATTTCTACAAAAAATACAAAAAAGGTTAGCCAGACATGGTGTCACGTGCCTGTAGTCCCAGGTACTCAGGAGACTGAGGCAACAGAATGGTTTGAACCCAGGAAGTAGAGGTTGCAGTGAGCTGAGATCATGTCACTGCACTCTAGCCTGGGTGACAGAGTGAGACTCCATCTCAAAAACAAACAAACAAACAAAAACATTTAATTGTAGAGGTGTTTCTTCTCTGTTTTTCTTTTAGCTTCAGGCATGGAGCTAAGTCAAATCGTACTCTTTAATTCCTGACACACTATCATCTCTGGCCTGTGCAAGGACCTTCTTGTATTTATCCTCCTTTCCCCATCCCCACCCTCATTCCCTTATTCTACAAAGACAGTGACTCTGCTAAGTGTGATATATATCTCAATTTATTTCTTTTTATTACTCAGTTTAAAATCTGAGTTACTATATGTATATCTGGTTTATGCCTGTTCTACAGTAATTTAATATATCTTTGTAGTTATCCATTATTCTAGTGTTAGATACTTCAGTTGCTTTTAGTTCTCTATTACTACAAACATCACTGCGGTAATGCAATGCACTGCAAAATACATATCCCCTTTTTGACTTGTGAAGTAGTTTCTCTCAGAAATAAATAATCCTTGGAGTGAGATCATTTTCATACATGATTTTAGTAAACACAAAATATTGCTTCCCAGATGGCTACACTCCCACAAGAAGTAGTACTCAAGAATTCTCATTTCTTTTTCTTTTCTTTTCTTTTCTTTTCTTTTTTTTTTTTTTTTTTGGAGATGGAGTCTTACTCTGTTCCCAGGCTAGAGTGCAATGGTGTGATTTCGGCTCAGTGCACCCTTCGCCTCCTGGGTTCAAGCAATTCTCCTGCCTCAGCCTCCCGAGTGGCTGGGACTGACTACAGGCATGTGCCACCACGCCCAGCTAATTTTTGTATTTGTAGTAAGGATGGGGTTTCACCATGTTGGCCAGGATGGTCTCGATCTCTTGACCTCATGATCTGCCCGCCTCAGCTTCCCAGAAATTCTCATTTCTATATGGCCTTACCAGCATTTGGTATTATCACTTTTTAAATTTTGGCAGTTTGAATTTGTCTCAGTACTAACAAATTTGAATGTCTCTTAATTATTTGTTATTTTAGCATTTTTTTTTTTTTGGAGACAGAGTTTCACTCTTGTTGCCCAGGCTGGAGTGTAATGGCGCAATCTCAGCTTACTGCAACCTCTGCCTCCTGGGTTGAAGTGATTCTCCTGACTCAGCCTTCTGAGTAGGTGGGATTACAGGCGTCCTCCTCCACGCCCAGCTAATTTTTGTATTTTTAGTGGAGACAGGGTTTTGCCATGTTAGCCAGGCTGGTCTCGAACTCCTGACCTCAGGTGATCCCCCAACACCTTGGCCTCCCAAAGTGCTGAGATTACAGGCGTTAGCCACGGCACCTGGCCTATTCTAGCATTTTCTGTGAATTGCCTCCTTATATTCATTGCATGTTTTTCTGTTGATCTTTCTTTTTCCTGTTGATTTGACTTGAATATTATTGATACTAATTTTTTGAAGAGAAAGCATTAATTTTGATGTCATTATCCATTAATTTTTTACCTTGCAATTTGTACTTTTGGAATCTTGCTTTTAAAGTTGTTCCCTATACCTAGGACGTCAGAGTTTTCTCCTTGAATGTTTTTGCTTATATTTTACTTTTGATATTTAGGTCTTTAATATATCTGGATTTTCCTTTTTATATATAATGGTAGAGATCCAGCTTCTATTTTTCCTCCATATAAAAATCCAGTTATCCTAATATTATCTACTAAATAACCGATCCTTTTCTCACTGATATGTGGTGTCACCTTTATCATAATTCAGTTCCCATGTATACCTCACTTGGTTCTGCATTTTCTTGCTGTTTTTCTTAATGCCGTATTGTTTTTGTCACTTGGTCTTTGTGTTATATCTGGTTAGTAGGGTGAGTTCCCGATCTTGGATTTTATTGTTATTGTATTTTGTGTGCTTACTCTTTTCTATGAATTCTTAGATTTTTTGAGGTCTTCAAAAAACACACACACACAGACATACACACAACTAGAGTTTTCCTTGAGATTGCATTAGATTTATAGATGAACTTGGGGAAAATGGACTTTTCTAATATTATTGTCTTATCTATGAGCCTGGTATATCTCTGTATTTTTTTTTTCAGATCTTCTTTTATGTCCTTTAACACAGATTTAAATTATTCTCCGTAAGTGCTATCCTTTTTTGTTGAGTTGTGTTTTTAAGCTATTGTGACAAGCATTTTATTTTATATTTTTCAAATTGGGTATAAAGGAGCATTATTAAGTCTGTCCCCTGAATATGTTGTTAGAGAAAATTTCAAGCTTACAACAAAGTTTAAAGGCTTTTTCAGTGAACACACAAATATCTCTACCCCTGCATCCAATTTACACTTTACTATACTTAGTCTTTCACCTATCTGTCTCTCCACCAATCTATCTTAAATTTTTACTTATTTGAAGATAAGATAGAGATATTAATACATTTCTCCCCCAGAGACTTTGGTATGCATATCATTAACTAGAGCTCATTATTTATTGACAGGTTTCTTTTGAGATAAATTGTTATACAGCAAAATGTACAAATCTTAAAACATTCCATTTGAAGAATAAATGCATGCATTTGTGCAAAAATTAAACCCTTAGAAAACATTACCATTACCTCAGAAAATTTTCGAATGTTCCTTGCAAGGCCCTTCCCTCCCTGAGTCCCCACCCAAAAAGAGAAGGAGAGAGATAAGATGGAAATAAAACAATGAACAGAGAAGTAATGACTAGAAACAAGATGGAGATTTATAAGTGATAAAAAGGGGCATTATAAGCAATTATAGATTAACATATCTTAAAATGCTGCTGCTGCAGCTCTTCTTTATTTTTTTTTTAACTCAGGAAATGAATAAAATATTTTGCTTCCTCTCTTCCTTCCTAGTTTTCTTTAGTGGTTCTCAAAAATGGGAAGATCTTTTATTGGACCACTTCCAACCTTTTATTTGAAAAGTTTACAATAGGAGGGGAAGATAACAAGAATGTGTGAGAGAGAGAGAGAGACAGAGAGAGAGAGAGAGAGGGAGAGTGTGTATGTGTTTGAAATGGGCAGCATTTTCCTTCTGGAATATATATAATTTTATTAATGATTCCTTTATCAATAAAATGATTCTAAATATGATAGAATTTAGAAGACTAGAGGATTTTTAAAGGCTGTTTCCCCCCACTTTTCCATGTGTAGCTTTTTCCTGAAACCAAGTACCTCTGGTGACAGTTTACAAAGTGGAAGCATTCCACTGGCAAATGAATCCTTGGAGCACAAACCTGTATCCAGTTTAGCAGAACCTGACTTGATCAGCTTTATGGATTTGCCAAAACATAACCAGACCATAACTGAGGAAACAGGCTCTGCAGTTGAACCAAGGTACCAAAGAGTACAGAGACTTCTTTATATAATAAGAAATGGGGTACCCTTGTAAAAATTCTCTCTAAAGACAACCTGACTCATGTGGGCATAAGTTCTAGCATTTAAAAGTACATCCTAACTTTTTATTACCACATAGTGTTTAAAGAGCTAATGAATGAATCTGATGATAAACCATTTTTGAACTAAGTTTAATATTTTATAGTAGTCTTTTGCAAAACGAACTTCTCAACGGTAAAATATTCCCCTTTAATGTAGTCATTGCCAGTTTTCAGAGGAGAAATATTATTTTCTGTGAAATGCACACTTGACCCTTAACTACTAATTGAATCAAACATTTATTGAGACTCTATTGTATGCTAAATATTATGCTAAGCTCTAAAAATAAAAAAGTAAATATGATTAGGACTCTCTCCTTAGGTGGATCACGGCCCAGTAGAGATTAAATACTTGTCAGTGTCTTTACGTACTTATTTGCATGTAGCATACTTCTAGGTAATTTTGTTTAATAAAAATGAAATAACATTTGAATAAAGCAACTGAATGAGTACTTGTCTTTTTAAAGTAATACCTGTATATCTACAATATGTCATCTGCCCACCCTTCACCAGAACTATCTACTCCATCCTGTTTTTCTGACCAGTTTTACAAAACTGCTTGAAGAAAATGCAGTTTTTACAAGGTGGTACTGAATTCTTCTTAGATATATTTAGTAGACTCGTGGTCCATTGCAGAAAATACTGTAGCTCTACAGATTCAGACTGTTTTTCAACATGAACATAGCATTTCTTCTACATTTTTTTTTAAGTGATGAAATAAAGAGAGCCAGTGGAGATGTCCAAACTATGAAAATTTCATCTGTGCCTAATAGTTTATCAAAGCGAAATGTATCTTTGACTCGAAGTCACAGTGTTGGAGGCCCCTTGCAGAATATTGACTTTACCCAGCGACCGTTTCATGGCATTTCAACAGTTAGTCTTCCAAACAGTCTGCAGGAAGTTGTGGTATGTAACAACATTGTAATTTTACTGCATACACATCTAAGTATATAGTAGAATATTATAAACTCTTCTGTAGTAGACTTTTTAAAATTACATGAAAAGTGATAGATTAGGATTTTTCCGTAAACAAATAGCTTTTTATCGTGGAGAATTTCGAATATGTACAAAAAGAAACAATATAATGAGTCCCTTGAGCCATCATCTAGCTTGGATAATTTTCAGTGTATAGCCATTCTTCTTTTATGTATACTCTCATTCAGTTCTCTTTTTTTTTGAGATTATTTTGAAGCAAATTTCAAACATCACAATTCTGTTAGTAAATATTTCAGTATGTGTATCTAAATGATGAGAACTTTAGAAAAATATAACCACACTGCTTCTGTCATACAAAAAAACTCCCAAATAATATTATCAAGTTATTTAGTCTGTTCAAATTTCTGATTGTCTCAAAAATGTCAAATGCATATGTGTGTGTGTATATGTGTGGGTTGTAGCTTGAGGAATCAGGATCAAATAAAGTCCATTTATTACAATTGGTTGGTATGGTTTTTAGTCATTTTGAATCTGTAGATTCTTTTTTTCCTTTGCAGTTTATTTCTTGATAAAACTGGTTAGAGTATAGTTTCCCATAATCCAGATTTTGCTGATTGCAATGATAAAAGTTGGAATTTGTATCCAGAACCTTGATCAGATTTGGGAGTTTTGTTTTATTGTTCATTTTTATAAGACAATTTCATCAGTGGTGGTATGTTCCTCGCAGCAGGAGACATAAACATTAGTAGCTATTAATGCCTTAATAACTGGATAAAATAATTTATTAAGAGCTATAAAATGATAATAGTCTAATTCTGTCATTTCTTCTTTATAGTAAGGAATACATTATAAACAGAAACTTCCCCTGCTTCAGCCTCCCTAGTAACTGGAAGTACGGGCACATACCACCGTGCCTTAAACATTTATCTTTAAATCTATTGCTGTTTTTATCCTTGTTGATGCTTATATTATTCTCTTTGGTCAGCTAGAAGCCTCTACAAGTTAGCTCATTAGTCCTTTTGATACAACTCTAGTAGCTTTTTTGTAATTTTTAAAAAGTTTTCTTGGTTTCTTATATAACAAGATGTTTCATGCTTATGTTATATATATTCTTACCCAGACCTAGAATCAGTCGTTTCTCTAAGAAACCGTGGGTCAATTTAGAGGGAAATGATTTTGGAGACCACAGTGTAGGCACCAGGGGGACTCACCGTTAATGAGAGAGTTTTAAACATTTTATCCTGATTATAATATGTACAACTCAAAAAGTCTAGGTTAGGTATTTTTTTTCATTTATTTCATTTGAATTTTTAAAATGCTATTTCTTTAATTCCTTCAGTTTTTGTTGCAATCAGTTGTAAAAGTGAGTTAAGTCAACAAAAGATGTTAATACGAAAGATTGGCCCATCAGTTTAGAGTTGTAGGAGAAGATAATGTCACACAGTTTTTACACACATATTACTAGAAATCATCTGAAATGCAAATATTTCTTATAAAAATTGAAAAAAAGCCTAATACATTCAGGCCATTGCTCTCAATGTGATAGAGAATATGTTTTAAAGAGTCTGTTGATTAATTTTCTTTTGTAATGATTTAACTTAACAGTATTTAAGTATTTTCTTTTTTAGGTTTTCATTCATTAGGGTATTCTGCATGTAGCAATGGTCCTGAAATAACTGATTTAAAAAGAATAGAGAGGCATAATCTCATTGAGAAGTACTCTTGAGCATACAGATTTAAACAGATAATATTAATTTCTTTTTGTATTTCTTTGAAGGATCCTTTAGGAAAAAGGCCCAATCCTCCCCCTGTTTCTGTGCCCTACTTGAGTCCTCTAGTGCTTCGTAAAGAACTTGAGTCTTTGCTAGAAAATGAAGGTGATCAGGTGATTCATACATCTTCTTTCATCAATCAACATCCAATCATTTTCTGGAACCTCGTTTGGTATTTCAGACGTTTGGACCTTCCTAGTAACTTGCCAGGACTTATCCTCACATCTGAACATTGTAATGAAGGTGTACAGGTAGGGCGCCAACTTTTATACGTTACGTTAGTATTGGGTAGGATAAGACTTAACTTCAAGCTCCTGAAAGTTTACAACAGTAGCTTAACAAGACAAGTTTATTTCTCTCTCACTTAAAAGTTTGGATAAGCAGTCCTGGAATTGTAAAGTGTTAGGAGCCTAAAATCTGTCTATATTTTTGCTTAGCTATGCATAACCCTCATTTCCAAGTTGTGCTTCTGGTCCAGGATGGCTGATTCCCTCCAAACTATCACATCCACTTTTTATCCAGCAGTTAGGAGAAAAATGGATAGAGGGGAGAGTATGGCTTCTTTCTTAAGGGACAGCTCCTGAAGTTGTAGATAATATTTCCACATATATTTTCCTGGCCTGAACTCAGTTATTAGGTCATATCTATCTACAAGGGTAGCTAGAAAAGGTAGCTTTTATTCTTTTTTTCCTACTTCTTTTTGCCTAGGCTGGAGTGCAACGCTGCGATCTTGGCTCACTGCAACCTCTGTCTCCCGGGTTCACGTGATTCTCCTTCAGCCTCCTGAGTAGCTGGGATTATAGGCGCCCACAACCACACCTGGCTAATTTTTGTATTTTTAGTAGAGACAGGGTCTCACTATGTTGGCCAGGCTGATCTCGAACTCCTGACTCAGGTGATCCACCCGCCTCAGCCTCCCAAATTGCTGGGATTATAGGTGTGAGCCACTGTGCCGGGCCAGGAGCTGTTATTCTTAACTGTTCTATTCCCAGCTGCAATTCTCAAAGCAATTTAAAAATTCAAATAAAATAATATGAGTACTTATTTGAAAGGACTCATATTATCCATATTTTTGAGATGTTATAATTAAAAGTTAGAGTAATTTAATAATTTCTGTAAGGTGACATACCTAATAGGTGATGGAGAGGAGAGCCAAAGTCACAGTCTGGCTGTTTGATTTATAAGCCCCTATTCTACTTATACTGGGATCCTGATTCCATTAGAGACAGTGAGCTCCTAGAATGCTTTTTTTTGTATTTTTTTTTTGTTTGTTTATTTGTTTTTTGAGACGGAATCCCACTGTCACCCAGGCTGGCGTACAGTGGCGTGATCTCGGCTCACTGCCATCTCTACCTCCCAGGTCCAAGCACTTCTCCTGCCTCAGCCTCCTGAGTAGTTGGGATTATAGGCATCCACCACCATGCCTGGCTAATTTTTGTATTTTTGGTAGATATGGAGTTTCACCATGTTGGCCAGGCTGGTCTCAAACTCTTGACCTCAGGTTATCCGCCTGCCTCGGCCTCCCAAAGTGCTGGGATTACAGGTGTGAGCTACCGCACCCGGCCTATTTTATAGTGTTGAATATTGATGGACAGTCAGACCCCAAACATATACCTGGTATAAAATAAATTCTTTCCTTGAAGTACTATAAACTCTAGTTTGACTCATTTATTTTAAGTAACAGTAGACAAAACAAAATTATTTGGTAAGGTAGTAGAAACTCTTGCACTTTGACCTTAAAATTTGCTGTAATGGTGGTTAATCTTTCTACAACTGTTGTGCCGGTTAGCAAATTGTCTCCCATTCTTTAAATGTTACACCAAGAAACCTTTACTTCAAAAAAAAAAAAAAGCATTTATAATCAGACATTAATAAACATTAAAATTTTGTCTCTGAATTTTAGGTCCAGAATTTTAAAAGGACTCAATCTGTGTATATAACCAAGCTTCACTAGATTTCACTGGTAGTTGTTATTCTTGGGATACTAATATTTTCTTTTGATCTCTTTTAGCTTCCTCTGTCATCTCTGTCCCAGGATAGCAAACTTGTATATATTCAGCTGTTATGGGATAATATAAACCTTCACCAGGAACCAAGAGAACCTCTGTATGTCTCATGGAGGAATTTTAGTAAGTAAAATAGAATTAAAGACATAACAGCCAGGAATGGTGGCTCACACCTGTAACGCCATCACTTTGGGAGGCCTAGGTGGGTGGATCACTTGAGGCCAGGAGTTGGAGACCAGCCTGGCCAACATGGGGAAACTCTGTCTCTACTAAAAATAGAAAACTTAGCCAGGTGTGGTGGTGTGCACCTGTAGTCCCAGCTACTCTGGAAGCTGAGGCACGAGAATCGCTTGAACATGGGCAATGGAGGTTGTAGTGAGCCGAGGTCACGCCACTGCACTCCAGCCTGGGTGTCAGAGCAAGACTGTGTCTCAAACAAAACAAAACAAAGAATTAAAGACATGAAATACTCAAAACGGAAACAACTGAAATATGCATCCATAGATGACTGGATAAGCAAATTGTGTCACAGTCCATTCATGTTGTAGGATATTGTTCCACGATAAAGAATGGGCTGCTGGGGGAAAAACAGAAACAGAATTAAGCTAAATTTCCCTAGAGTTACATAGAGAAAAGCAAATTATTTTGCTTTATTTTAAAATTTTTAATTAATTCAAAATGATTTGCAGTTTTAAAAAAAAGTACACACACACGAAAATGAAAAAGTGATTTGCTATTGTACTGACCTGTTTTTAACAGTGACAGGTCTCAACTGAGTTGAGTAAATTTTTGGTGATTTTTTTTTTATCAAGTAAGAGTTTGGTTGGATATTTTGAGAGTAAATTCTATGTAGCAGAAGAGTAATTTAGATGTATTGGTATAAGATCCTAAGTTCAATTGTATTGATGGATACTGACTGGTTTTAAAGGTTCTGACTGCATTTTTAATCTTTTATATTTAGAATATATTTTTACAAGGGGTTTAAAGGGTTATTATTCATGTATTCAGAAGCCTTATGAATCAATAAGAAAAATACGAACAATTCAGTAAATGAGCAAATAATATTAACATAGGTAATTCATGGATAAAACATTAAGTGGCTTTCAAACTGTATTAGTTTACTAGGGCTGCCATAGTAAAATACTACAGACTGGGTTTAACAACAGAAATTTATTTTCTCACAGTTCACTGGAGGCTGGAAATGTAAAATCTAGAAAAGGATCAGCAAGTTTGGTTTCTTCTAGGCCTCTTTCTGGCTTGTGGATGGCTACCTTCTGGCTGTATGCCCACATAACCTTTTCTCTCTGTGTTTGCATGCATGCACATGCACACATTCCTGGTGTCTCCTTTTCTTATAAAGACACCAGCCATATTAGATTAGGTCCCCACTATTAGGTCCTCATGTAGTCTTAATTATTTCTTTAAAGGCCTCATCTCCAAATAGTCACATTGCCAATTAGGGCCTCTACATATGAATTTGGGGGTGACACAATTCAGTCTGTAATATAAACATATTTTAAAAGTTCAATCATATTAGTATGAAGTGAAATATAACTTTATATTTTAAAAAAAGGAAAATAGAGGCCTGGTGCAGTGGCTAATGCCTGTAATCCCAGCACTTTGGGAGGCCAAGGCAGGTGGATCACTTGAGGTCAGGAGTTCAAGACCAGCTTAGCCAATATGGTGAAACGCTGTCTCTATTAAAAATATTTTTTAAAGAATTAGCCAGGCATGGTGGTGCATGCTTGTAATCCTAGCTACTTGGGAGACTGAGGCAGGAGGAATCGTTTGAACTCAGAAAGCAGAGGTTGCAGTGAGCCAAGATCGCACCATTGCACTCCAGTCTGGACATCGCAGCGAGATTCCATCTCAAAAAAAAAAAAAAGGAAAATGTGGCTGGGTGTGGTGGCTCACACCTGTAATCCCAGCACTTGAGTCCAGGAATTCTATGCAGCAGTGAGCTGTGATTCTACCACTGTACCCCAGCCTGGAGACTCCATCTCAAAAAAAAAAAAACAAAAAACCTTAATAGTTTTAGAATTGCTTTTTTTTTTTTTTTTTTTTTTTTAGACAGATTTATGCTTCTGTTTTCCAGGCGGGAATGCAATGGTGCAATCTCGGCTCACTGCCACCTCCGCCACCCGGGTTCAAGAGATTCTTCTGCCTTAGCCTCCCCAGTAGCTGGGATTACAGGCATGTGTCACCACACGCAGCTAATTTTGTATTTTTAGTAGAGATGGGGTTTCTCCATGTTGGTCAGGCTGGTCTTAAACTCCCAACCTCAGGTGATCCGTCCACCTCGGCTTCCCAAAGTGTTGGGATTACAAGCATGAGCCACTGCACCTGGCCAAATTACTTTTATTCTAATTAGCACTAGATCTGCTATATGTAATAGAAAATAACAGAGGCTTAAATGGGTAAAGATTATTCCCTCATATAAAGTTATTAGGCTAGGTGAATCAGGCTAGCTCTTTTGGAGGCCAAGGTGGAGGATCACTTGGGAACAGGTTTGAGACCAGCCTGGGCATAGTGGGATCCCATCTCTGCAAAAGATAAAAATAAAAAATTAGCTAGGTGTGGTGGCATGCGCCTATAGTGTCAGCTGCTTGAGGCTGAGGCTGGAGGATTGCTTGAGCCCACTCCAGCCTGGCTGACAGAGTGAAACAGTGTCTAGAAAGAAGCTATGAATTACATCATGTTGTATACCATAAGTAAATACAGTTTCTATTTATCAATTAAAAATAAGGCCAAGGCGGGTGGATCACCTGAGGTCGGGAGTTCAAGACCAGCCTGACCAACATGGTGAAACCCTGTCTTTAAAAAAAAAAAAAAAAAAAAAAGGCCAGACATGTTGGCTCATGCTTGTAATTCCAGTGATTTTGGAGGCTGAGGCAGGAGGACTGCTTGAGGCCAGGAGATTGAGACTAGCCTGGACAATATAACAAGACCCTATCTCTACAAAAATAAAATAAATTAGCTAACTGTGGTGGTGCATTCCTGTAGTCCTAGCTATTTGGGAGGCTGAGCAGGGAGGATTGCTTGAGCCCAGGAGTTGAAGGTTATAATGATCAGCCACTGCGCTCCAACCTGGGTAACAGAATGAGATCCTGTCTCCAAAAGATAAATAAGTAAATATGTTTTTAAAAAAGAAAAAAGAAGTTATATACTAGACAGTTTAGTACTGCTAGGGAACTCCTCTTGTCATCAGGGACCCAGGTTCCTTCTGTTACATCTGCTTTACTGTCAGTAAACATTGCTTCATGGTCACAATATGGCTGCCGGAGTACAATCTATCACATCCCAGCCTCAGGCAGTAAGCCACCATATATATTGGAAGAGAAAGGCAGAGTGACAGGTCTGCCTGTTTGAAGCGAGCAGGAAAAATATTTTTTTAGTTGGGCACATTGCCACATAATTTTACTAGTGGTGGGGAGGTGATAATTGGATAAGCAAAGAGAAAATGCCACAACTCTGCAAAAAAAACAAAACAAAACCTTTTAAATAATAGGGACCAGGCACGGTGGCTCACGCCTATAATCCCAGCACTTCGGGAGGCAGATTGCTTGAGCCTAGGAGTTTGAGACCAAACTGGGCAACATTATGAGACCCTATCTCTACAAAAAATACAAAAATTATCTGGGCATGGTGGCATACACCTGTAGTCCCATCTGTTTGGGAGGTTGAGGTGGGAGGATCATTTGAGCCTAGGAGGTGAAGGTTGCAGTGAGCCATGAATGAGGTTCTTCACTCCAGCCTGGGAGACACAGTGAGACCTTGTCTAAAAAAAAAAAAAAAAAAAAAGATAAAAACAGTAATCATAATTGAAAAAAAAAACCTACTGTGTTCTTATTGTTAGATTCTGAAAAGAAATCATCTCTCCTGTCAGAGGAACAACAAGCAACAAGCACTTTAGTAGAAACCATCAGGCAGAGTATTCAGCATAATAACGTTCTTAAACCCATCAACCTGCTTTCACAACAGATGAAGCCAGGCATGAAAAGACAAAGGTAAATAATCCAGTATTTTTTGCTTGCTACCACTCAATAATTTCATTTTTTTTTTTATTTTTTTTTTTAAAGATGGGGTTTCACCATGATGGCCAGGCTGTTCTTGAACTCCTGACCTCAGGTGATCCACCCACCTCGGCCTCCCAAAGTGCTAGGATTTACAGGCGTGAGCCACCGCGCCCGGCCAATAATTTCATGTTTTAAAAAAATTATCTTTAAAAAATATCTCTAGTTGTAAAAGAAATACTCATTGCAAAACATTTGTTTTAAAAAGTGCTACACAAATAAATGAATTCCTACTTGAACACAAACACATAATAAAAGTGTCTGGGGGGCTTGGCATGGTGGCTCATGCCTGTAATCCCAGCACTTTGGGAGGCCCAGGCAGGTGGATCACATGAGGTTGGGAGTTTGAGACCCGCCTGACCAACATGGAGAAACCCTGTCTGTACTAAAAATACAAAATTAGCTGGGCATGGTGGTGCATGCCTGTAATCCCAGCTACTCAGGAGGCTGAGGCAGGAGAATCCTTTGAACCCAGAAGGCGGAGGTTGCAGTGAGCCAAGATTGCCCCATTGCACTCCAGCTTGGACAACAAAAGCAAAACTGTCTGAAAAAAGAGAAAAAGTGATGTGAAGTGTCACTAGAATCAGTATTATATTTACCTCCTACTCGTTTTTATGTACATCAGTGCATTTCTTAAATTTTCGTCTCATCTTTAACAACTGAGTTGTGAAGCTCACTTTTAGCGTTTCATATGTGACATTTTAATGCTCACAAATCGAATAAACATGAACTGTCCTTTGCTATTGGGTTAAATAGTAAAGAGACCACATCACCTTTTTGTTTGTGTCCAAGGGTTTTAGACCCCTAACTTACTTGGAAATTAATCTGTTACTTTGCCAAGTGACAAAAGATGAGAGAAGACTCTGCTTTTGTAAATTTTAATTAGACATTAGAATTAAAAGTTACGTATTACTTACATTGTTAAAATGTCATAATAAAGTTAAGCCATTTTTGTTTCTAGTGTGAAGCTTTATGCCCATTCACTATTTTTTAACTTTAATTTGGAATAGAAACTTGCAGGAAGTTACGAAAATAGTACAGAATTCAGTGTAGCCTTCACTCAGCTTCCTCCAAATGTGATACCTCATATAACTGTAACGTAATATTAAAACCAGGACATTGTCATAGGTATATTACTGTTAACTAGACAACAGAACTTAATCTGTCTTCACCATTTTAAAAAATGCATCTATTTTTCTGCTATTTGCCTATTAACTTCTAAAACATATTTGTTTTACAGGAGTTTATACAGAGAAATCCTCTTCTTATCATTAGTGTCTCTAGGAAGAGAGAATATTGATATTGGTAAGTTGGTTAATGAAAGATTACTAAAGGAAGTTTTAAATTTTACTTTCTAAAATAATTTTAAAAATTTTAGCTGGTATGTATAAAACATTTAAGATTTCTGCTTCTAAATATGTAGTTCAAATATGTATAATTTGACTCAATACCAATTTGAAATGAATGGCTATTTGCTTTCTTAACAAATTACAATTTCATTTTTGAAAATTTCTTTCAGAGGCCTTTGACAATGAATATGGAATTGCATACAACAGTCTGTCTTCGGAGATTCTTGACAAGTTGCAGAAAATTGATGTTCCACCAAGTGCCAGTGTGGAGTGGTGCAGGAAGTGTTTTGGAGCACCTCTCATTTAAATATTCACTAGAATTTTGACACACAAGGCTTGGGAATTATATTTAATCTGGAAACATTCAAGGTTTTTTTTCCCAAATCCTAACATGAAAACAGAAATGAAGTAACTCTTGGGGATAACATATAATGAATTATGACTCATATTGCATCATCTCAAAATATGAAATGCAATTTAAATGTCCCAGGCAGGCCTTGTTGACATTGAAGATTTTCAACTCCTGGACTGTTTTTCTGCCTCTGTGGAAAACTATTGGGATTCCTCAGTATTTGTAGTAGTTTGATAGAAATAGTGAGGAACCATATTCATTCTAGTCATTGTTTATATTTGAAGTTACTGAGTTTGGGGAATGGCAAATTAAATTTGCCTAACCCCCAAAACAAATGAAATGTCTCAATTATAAGAGCAGCATGCCTGTAATCCTAGTACTTTGGGAGGATCACTTGAGGCCAGGAATTCGAGACCAGCCTGACCAACATGGTGAAAGCCTGTCTCTACTAAAAATACAAAAATTAGCCAGGCATGGTGGCGCCCCAACTGTAGTCCCAGTTACTTGGGAGGCTGAGGCAGGAGAATCACTTGAACCTGGGAGGCAGAGGCTACAGTGAGCAGAGATCACATCACTGCACTCCAGCTTGGGTGACAGTGAGACTGTCTCAAAAAAAGAGCAACACATTTGTTTAAGTGTGTATATGTATAGGGCTGTGTAGGTTATGTGTATATACAGCCATATTCTAAGTATATATTTATTAAAATAGATTGCATGTTGCAATACAGTTTTCTGAAAGGGGTCTCATTTTGATGAGAGCTGCCTTCTCTGACTTTTATTAGGTTGGTGCAAAAGTAATAGCAGTTTTTGCCACTATTAATGGCAAAAATTGCAATTACTTTTGCACCAAGATAATACACTTTTCATATTATGTATTATCTTGCTTAATGGATTTTATCTTGACTATCCAGTTACTTCCATCCGTCCTCTTCCCAATATTTTAATTTGTAATACCTTTAAAATGGGAACAAATGAATCAATCATCAGATAGTTAAAATGAAAATAAATCAGCCGCCTAGTAATTTACAAAATTAATTGGAACATGCTTAAAATGCTACAGTGTACGTCCCTGAACATGAAGTCTTTGTTCAGGCACATATATTGTTGGTATTGATCGTTTTTTAAAACCTGTGGGATAAACTTGCACTACACACAGAAGTTTCATTCTTGTATGATATTTAGATTGTATGCTTGTGAGTAAAAATGTGCATTTGTAAATACTGTTTTTTAGTTTGAATCAATTAAGTCTTAAAATTTTAAATTAAGCTTGTTAGCAGTAGGAGGTTTAAGAAAATCATGATCTCACATGCCGCACTTTGACATTTATCATGCCTTCTGTTAAAAATATCCCTTAGGAACAGCAAGTTTGCCTTAACTCTCTGCATGATTTAAAAAGCCAGTGGTTTTGTGTGTGTTTACAGTAATTATGTAGATGACTAAATCAGTCGACATGGTAAAATTACTTTCATATGGTACAGTTAACAGCGTTAACTCCCTTCTACCTGATGTAACCATTTACAAATTAGTTATTGTACCAAACTGAACATTTCAGGGTTAATCTGACCTATGCAGAATTTTAGTGTGAATTGTGAAAATGCTAAATAACTTTTCTGAAATTATGTACAATTTTCATTACCTTCAAAATGGATCTTTTGCACTGCCTCAGAGTATATATTTTTGCAACTTAAGACTTGGTACTAGTTTTAATACTTAACATTTACTGACCCAATAGAAAGTTTGGAATTACTTTGCATATAGAAATTGAGGTTGAATAAAATGGTAAATTAAGTTTCCTGTGTTTTGTTACATTAAGCCTCCTGAAATCTGTAATCTTTAGAATTCCAATATTTTGTTTCCATTTCTTCACTGTAGTCTTTGTAACTTGAACTAAATTTTCACTCGCCGAAGCACTTCCATTTAAAAAAATCTGTAAAGCTATCTTTACATGTTTAAGAATATATGGCTGTATCAAATTGTAAACTTTCTAATAACTTGAGCAATCATACCTTGAAAACCTTAGCCTGCTGCTGCCGTTTAGATATTGGGACTGATTTCTTGTTATAAATTCTCGAAGGCTTTTTCTAATGCCCACCACCGAGAGGGCACCACCAAAAATTTACAGGAAAAGAACATTACTATGGAAAGATTTAGAAATGCCCAGAATGACTTGTAGCACTGTATGCAACTTTAATCCTGATTACTTCTTTCAAAGCAATCTTTCAAATTAGTCCAGATTACTTAGTGGTACCTTATATTGGTTTGGGGCTTGATAGTGATTTTCTTCCAACTAATGAAATTGTATAGGTTCATCACAACCTGCATAATGTCTTTGGAGAACTTACTACTTGCTCACACCTGTAGTAATCCCAACACTTCGGGATGCCAAGGCAGGCAGATGACTTGAGCCCAGGAGTTCAAGTGTAGCCTGGGCAACATGGCAGAACTCTACAAAAAGCACAAAAACTAGCCAGGTGTGCTGTAGTCCCAGGCTTAGGTGGGACAGTCACTTGAATCCAGGTGATTCAGTGAGCCAGGCTACTGCTCTCCAGCCTGGGCAGAGTGAAACCTGTCTCAAAGCAAAAAATAAGCCTAAGGAGAACCTTAAAGAATATCCTTATTTTGTGGCTGCACTCAATTTTTTGTGCATCATCATACAAAACTTTGGATCACATACCGGACTTATCTTCTGGCTTTTAAGTTCCTCTCTGTGGTTTTATCATCAGTCCTTTTAACTTTGGATAAAAAGTGCTAAATTTCTCCCCTTTGCTTTTTGAGAGGGAGTCTTGCTGTCTCCCAGGTGGGAGTGCAGTGGCATTACCTCAGCTTACTGCAACCTGTCTCCCCGGTTCAAATGATCCTCCTGCCTCAGCCTTCCAGGTAGCTGGGATTACAGGCACCCACCACCACACCTGGCTAATTTTTTTTTGTATTTATTTCAGCAGACAGGGTTTCACCATCTTGACTGAACTGACATCAAGCAATCCACCCGCCTCAGCCTCCCTTTGCCTTGTAAGTTCTGCATTCTGTATTAATCACCAGCTAAGACTCTTTTCACGTTATGTAGCTTTTTAACACCATGTAGTAAGAGGAATGGAGTTAAGAATCTTAGTAGGCATCCAGGGACTGAGGCCACCATTACTGTCCTCACACCTGGGAGCTTTATAATGTAAAAACACAATAAACCAGACCCCTAGGTGAGTCACATGTACATTTCAAACTTAACTTTGTAAAGCTATTACAGCAGTTCTAACAAATAAAAAGTGTGCATTACTTCAACCTTAAAGCCTAATGAGCCTTCTTGTAAAGATTTTGATACTGTCAGAATAGGCTAGTTAGCATAAAAACTATTAGAAAAAAATATATACTTCACTTATTTTCACTGATGCAAAAATTTTCTTATAATCAGTCAGTTCCTTTTCAGTGTGAAACAGCATAACAATTCACTGGAGCTGAAAAGCTTTGTTAAAGCAAATTTGCACTGGTTTAAAAAACTGTTTTAAGACGGTATCCACTAAAACTATGCCTTAAAAGTTACTTTTTCTAAAAAAAAAAAAAAAAAGGACATGTTCATCTTCACAAGGGTTATTTTCATGTATTAAATTGTGCACAGTGTTTTAAAGAGCTATACTTCTCTAAATAAACCATATAAAAAACATTAATAGTCCTCATTATTTCCCCCAAGTTTCATGCCTTTCTGAAGAGGCAAGATGTCTTCTGCTGAGAATCCCTTCCTGTGCCACCCATCCCCTGAAAAGAATCCCTTTACTGTGGCCTTGTCTTCCACTACCACGCAACAGGTCTGATTTTATCCACCACTGGATTACTATATACATATCCCCAATTTCTATGACCGAACCTGCCCTCTTCATTTATGTCGTTTTCTATCAGCAATGAAAAATCTGCACAGAGATGTGAGTCTGATCTTATTTATTTATTACTCAAAAAATCTTATTTCTGACTGGATTCAGACTTAGAAGTAGAAGCTCGCAGAGACGAAAGTCTGCGTCTTTTCGCAATTTGTTCCTGGCGCTTCTCTTTAGCCTCCTAAACAAAACAAAACAAAACAAACCAGAATATAGTTAAGGCCTTTCTGGGGTAAAGGCGCAAATCCAAAGCCAGGCCAAACTCCATCCACCCCCTCAAACCATCTTAGACTAACCTTCATTCTCTTGGCCAAAAGTTTAGCATATTCTGCAGCCTCTTCCTTATTTTTCTTAGTACGCTGCTTCTTCAGAGCAATACGCCGCCGTTTGTGCTGCAGGACACGTGGAGTAACAAGACGCTGAATCTTGGGTGCTTTGGTCCTAGGTTTCTTACCTTCTTTGTTTAAGGGCTTTCTTACAACATCTTCTTTAGAGAGACTGAAAAGTTTGCGGATTCTGCTAGCTCTTTTGGGCCCCAGGCGACGAGGCACGGTGGTATCAGTTAGTCCAGGAATATCTTTCTCTCCTTTTTTTACAATAACCAAGTTGAGAACGCTCAGATTAGCATCCACAATGCAACCACGAACTGATTTTCTCTTTCTTTCTCCAGTTCTCCTTGGTCTGTAACAGGAATGCCCGTTACTCAGTAGCAGGCGGACACGGCCATGGGTCAAGACACCCTGCTTCATGGGGAAACCTTGTTTGTCGTTCCCACCACTGATTCGGACCACATAACCCTTCCATTCTTCACCCAGAGCATCAGCAGCAACTTCTGTTGCCATACGCTTCTCATAAAAAGTACGAAGTTTGCGTTCATCGTCCACTTCAATGAGTTTTTGGCAGCCAGTGGCTGGGAAGGAGATGTTCAGCTTCATCTCGAAGCAGCTATACGCCTTCCAAGCGCCACGGAAAAGAGGCGCATTGTTATTATTAGTCATGTAATTTGTAAAAAATTTCTTCCATTTTGTAGGTATCTTTCTATGTTTTCAATGCTATTTGAAGTACAGACGTTTTTAATTTTGATGATGCATATGATATGCATCTGATCTTTTTTTGCTTGTGCTTTTGGTATTATATCTAAGAAAACATTGCTTAGGGGCGGAGAGATCCAAGATGGACGATTAACAACAGCCCAGGATTGTAGCTTCCAGTGAAAGCACAGAGAGCGAGTGGACGCCGCAATTTCAGACGAATTTCTGTGGACCACAAACTAGGAGATTCCCGGCAGAGGAGCCACATGGATCGCCAGCGCGACTCTTTTGGCTGGCGCAGCTGTTTTGCCGGCGCCCCAGTGCGGCACAGCGCTTCTCGGTGCGGAGTATACGCAGCTGGGGGCCCTTTGAGTCAGGCTCCGCTGGTCCCGTCCCCACAAGGAGAACAGCAATTGGAAGCGCTGAGGACTGAGAGTTTCACAGTAAGCACAGCTGAACCCAGGAAAGCCAAGCTCGGTGGGAAAGGGGCGTCCGCCAAGGGAAAACTAAGAAACAGAAAAAACTTCATCACCAACAAGCCAGACGATCACTCAGACCCAATGTGAAAGTCAGCAACTACAAAGACGACAGGTGTATAAATCCACAAAAATGGGAAGAAACCAATGCAAAAAGGCTGAGAACACCCGAAATCAGAATGCCTCTCCTCCTACAGGGGATCGCAGCTCCTCATCAGCAAGAGAACAAGGC